>JAJOZX010009319.1:0-169566 GCA_023014485.1 Bathynomus jamesi
CACTAAGAGGAACAACAGGTGTTGGGAATAATGCAAAGTGAAATAAAGATAAAGAAGGAAACAAACAATGTGTAGCTATGTTGCAAAGTGGCAGAATTGTCATTAGAATATATGCAACAGTATTGACAACGAGGGAGGCTATTTCGATGAGAAATCCTTAGTAATTTGTGTACTGCTGAAACAGCCTTTGTTCATTTTCAGATGTTACTCTTAATAAAAACTGATGTGTATATAACATAACCTTTGGTGAGCTTCCTTCTGAATTGTTCATTCTGTTCTGACGAATGTCAAGCTTTTCACTCCACTTTAGACCTACAGTTTAACGTGGAATCCGAACCACGCCCCACCAGCAGCCCAGCGGTTTAACCACTAGGGCTACCCAGGATACCCATTTATCTACCAACCACTTTCTTTTTTTTTATTGTGTGGAAGGATGAACAGCTGGGTTTTGCTGCTCGCCGGCTGCCGTCACCGGGTCTCGAACCCGGGGCCGATGGATTCGTAGTCAGCGACGCTAACCACTACACCACCGAGGCGCATATATATATATATATATATATATATAAATATATAATATATATATATATATATACTGTATATGGGAATGAACTCAGAATGGTCCCCTGAGTTTTTATGATACACACAGACAGTGCATGGAACAAGGAACTCTTCTGGGATAATTAAATCCACTATAGTCCGAATAAGTAATGGTAAATGACAAATACCATAGTTTTTCTTTTTCATGATGCTAGCCCGACGTGGATTTAATTATCCCAGAAGAGTTCCTTGTTCCATGCACTGTCTGTGTGTATCATATATATATATATATATATATATATATATATATATATATATATACAGAGCTGGGCAATAAATACATTGAATGTATTTAAATACTAAATACTAATACATGGGAGAAATGTATTTAAATACTAAATACTAAATACATTTTACGAATGTATTTAGATACTAAATACAAAATACATCAATTGTATTTAAATACATTTGTAAATACATTTTAAATTGTTATCTGCAGATATATCACTGTTTGATTCACCGGATTTGCTTGTTGAAGCCATGACACGCACACGATAAAGAAATCAACCGCTTTCGACTAAGAGTGGCACACAACTGATTGAACTGACACGTTGAAACATGAACCATGCTGTACTACACTGTCAACGCGTCGTACTGTGCTAGTACAGAACGTGTATTAAACCAGTAAAAGTATTTACATTTTTATATTTTGAGTATTTAAATACATTGTATTTAAATACTCATTAAAGTATTTAAATACTATATTTAAATACATGAAAACAATGTATTTATAAATACAGTTCTAAATACACAAATGTATTTAAATACGTATTTAAATACAAATGTATTTAAATACTGCCCAGCTCTGTATATATATATAGATATCTATCTATCTCGTTAAGCTTTATATTTTCAGTGTCCCCATATTTTTCCACGTCAGGTGTAATGGAACCTCATATGTGAGACTACCTCACAAGTAACACTACCAAATCGGAATCCTGTTATTATTTCCATTCAGTTTGAAATAAATAAATAAATAAAATAAGATCATTAATTAAACCACTTTACTAATAAGGTACTAAGACCTTAGACCATTTATATCCCGGTACCAGATAATCATACAGTTAGGACAAGTATAGAGAAGTCTATCGTGTTTTGGCATTCAGTGAGTCCATTTATTATTTATTTATTATTTAGTCCATTTATTATTTATTTAATATTTAGTCCATTTATTATTTATTTGTTGTTTAGTCCATTTATTATTTATTTGTTTAGTCCATTTATTTATTATAATCCCGCACTTCAATTTCTGTTAATAGATATTGTATATATAATATCTGTTAATAGAAATTAAAATGCAGGATCTGTACGAAGTCCTATTCATCCTTTTATGCTGGAAGTGCTGTTTCAGTAATTAGATCACTCGCTATTGATACCAGTTCGAGCCAGACAATGATATGGTCTCTGTAAAATTATATATATATATATATATATGCAAAGAAATCACAAAGCAACACGTGATCTTTTTAATAAGCAAAGAACCACAGGGAAAAGGAAAAGAAAGCACGAAGTCCGAGCGCTTTCGTGATATATTCACATCTTCATATATTCCTATTTCTTTCTGAAGATGTGAATATATTCATTTCTGAAGATGTGAATATATCACGAAAGCGCTCGGACTTCGTGTTCCTTTTCCTTTTCCCTGTGGTTCTTTGTTTATATATATATATATATTGCAAACAGATATGAAGAGAAATGAAATATAAGTAAATTCAAAGACGAATTTAAAACTGCCAAAACAGTTAGACGGAACAAAGCGGCACCTTTTTAAAAGCTCCAGACCATTAATTACAGTTACCTTTTCAGGTGCCAATAAAGCCTTACACATCCCTCCTCCTTTATATCTAAAACAAACGGAATAGAAAATAAATTCTCGTGGAATTTTATTTATGTGTGTTTTATTTATATATCCTATCTTTAGAAGTTTTAGAACGACGGCTCAGGATCGACCTGTGCGGTCGACCCTCTGCAGCATCCCGCCTCATTTGCGGGATTTGGTTTTCGTTCGCTATATATATATATATATATATATATATATAATATATATATATATATATATATATATATATAGGGTTGACAAAAGTAAATGGACACCACAATGATTGTCCTCGAGAACAAATAGCAAAATTCACCATGGAATGCCAGGACGTGTCAGCTTTACATAATGCAAACATATTTATTCAGTAAACTTGTTATTATTTATTAACTTTTATTATCAAATCAAAATCTATGGACAAACCAAAGGTTGCTGTTTACGTGTGTGTGTGTGTGTGTGTGTGTGTGTGTGTGTGTGTGTGTGTGTGTTCATAAAGTTTTGTTACGGTTTTGGATGTAAATAAAAAATACTGATTAAAAAAATATAAAAAAATATAAGCATGTCAGTGCTAAAGCGCCACGAAACAAAAATAGGGACTGTAGAGGAGAAGGCACGGTGCCTGTATGAATAGCTAAGTATGAATCTGTAATAACAGTTCAGAAAATTTTACAAACGAGTATGGAAAAGATCCATCATCGAAATTATCGAAAATAGCATTCATGTGGAAACTTCTTCCAAAATTATTTTGTAATATAAGCAAAATATAGCGCGCACGATATTTTGACTGCATATATATATATATATATATATATATATATATATATATATAATATATATATATATATATATATATATATTCTTGATGAATAAAACCACGAAGGGAAAGAAACACAAAGGGGTGCTCAAGCGCTTTCGTCTAATGACATCCTCAGGAACACTGGAGTGAAAGGACAGATCAGGCAATATATAGGTTACAAAAATAAACACATACATATTCATATATATATATACATATATATAATAATATATATAATACACATACACATATACATACATATACATATATATAGTAAGCATAGAAAAAATTGTGGGAGGAGCAAACAACATTTGTATGGAAAATTGACACTTATAGCACTTCGGCCGACATTCAATATAAATTCAAATGGCTTGTTTATGAAACAGATCACAAAAGAATAAAGAAATAAAAATAAATATAAATATAAATTGAGAAAAAATTAATTACAAAATAGTGCCTTAGTGATATATATGTCACAGCCTAAATAACCAAAGAAATAAACCGACAAATAAAAACCACAAATATATATATATATATAATATAATATATATATATATATATATATATATATATATATATATATAAAGTAAGTAAAGAAAAATTGTGGGAGGATAAACACATTTGTATGGGAAAATGACACTTTTGCACTTTGGCCGACCTTCATTATAAATTCAAATGGCTTGTTTATGGAACAGGTCACAAAAGAATAAAGAAATAAAAATATAAATATAAATATTGGAAGAAAAAAAAAAAAATAATTAAAAATTACAAAATAATGCCTTAGTGATATATTAATGTCAGCCTAAATAACCATAAAGAAATAAACCAACAGATAAAAAAACAAAAATTGTAAGTGGAGTCTACAAATTCAAGCTCAAAAGGGAAGTTTACAATCAATTTAATAGATGATGCCAAATTGATATATATGTCAATTTGAAATAAAGAAATAAACCAAAAAAAATAAAAAATAAAAAATTAAAAAATAATAAAAAATAATAATAATAAATTGAAAAATAAATTTTAAGAGAGAGACACCAATTTATAAGGGAAAGATTACCAAAGGTTTTTTAGTTATTGTCTGAATCATGCATATTATGGTCACAAACGAATAAAAAAGTACAAGTAAATATAAATTGGAAAACAAAATGCCTAGATGATATATAAAGAACCATAAAAATATATACAACATATATACGAAATATAAACGCAATATATACAGAATATATATATATATATATATATGCATAAGGGAAAAAATTACCAAAGATTTGTTTTATAATTATTGTCTGAAAAAACGGTAGGTCGCAAAGAATAAAGAAATAAAAATAAATATAAATTGAAAAAATTACAAATATACAACTACACATGTATACCCGCATAACCAAATATATATACGGTACATATACGTAAATATATACAAACACACACACACACACACACACACATATATATATATATAATATATATATATATATATGTATATATATACACATACAAGCTTGACCTTCACGAAATGAGAAATCATCGCACAGAACCTTTGTAAGGTAAGGTAAGGTAAGGTAACATACATATATACATATATACGTATATATAACACAACATACATACATACATACATATACACACATACATACATACATATACATATACACACATATACATACACACACATTTAACTGCAATGACCACGCACATACTCACATACACATACATACACATACACGCATACACGCATTTCGTGAAATAATTTTTCATATAATATATATATATATATATATATTTCATTTACGGAAATATCTCCTTCAGAAATTGTGGAAATTTTAGGCGTGTTTGAGAGAAGCTAAAAGTGTGACAATTCGTTCGTCGTTTAATTTGTTTCTGACTTCAAACTCAGTCGTTTACTAGGTTTCAAACTGACAAATTGTCGTAAGATTTGTCGCAGTTATTCGCTTGTTAGCCTTCGCTATTTTTTACAATTTTATACTTAATTGTTATTTAGTTCTATTGCTTTAAAATTTGTTTGAAATTGAATATAGATTTTCAATTTATTCGATATTAGTTATTCTTTAATGTATTTCAGTTGTGACCTTATTTAAAACGAATAGATAATGTGGAGAAGTTTGTTTAATTTGTTGCATTTAAATTTTGCTCTGTTTTGCTTTTTGTGTTGATGTTATGCTGGGCCATTTCAACAGTATTATAGGGCAAAATTAATTTCATGTGTGTATATATATATATATATATATATATATATATATATATATATATATATATATATATATATATACTCATGTTTTTTGTTTGTTTTGGTGGTGGTTGTATTTCCTGAATTTATTATAATTTGATTTAAGGTTAAATTTGCTAACCTTCGAATTAGGTGTCTGTTCATGTATTTTGTTTGTACTTAACGGTAGTCATTTTATATGAATCGTTGTGTGAACTGATTCACCAGATTTACCGATTAGTTTTTAGTATACACTCCCTCCTAACATTGCCATTCCTCCTAGTTAAAGATAATTCTGGCAACATTTCTGGCTAATTACTGGAGACGAACCAGCCCAGTATCGATATTAGTTTCTCTTATAGATTACAAGAAGGGAAAATAACTGAAACGTTGGCCTTTCGAACCGGATATTTTCCCTTTACAGTGGTAGTGACCAGGAAAAAGCAGAGAAGGCTAATGAGAATCAAAATAAGCTGCAACAGTTACACCTGCTAAAACGAAGTGCAATGCTGTAGATCAGTGATGCACAAACCCTGGCCCGCGGGCCAAATGTGTCCCCCACGGGTCTTTTCAGTGGCCCCACGGGTCTTTTCAATTCAATGAAAAAGTTAGAATATAAAAGTGACCCAATTTATGACTTAGATGGAAAGTAAGTAGGCTAATACATTTAGTTATTTTCTTCGCTTGGCCCTCACATCAAAAAAGTTTGTGCACCACTGCTGTAGATGGTTTGCACTCGAGAATTGTCTTACTTATCGTACTAATGTCCATTAAGACTAGTGATAGAGTAAAAGTGAGAGCCTTATTTTGACCAAGGTTCTCAAAGATCACTCATGTTGTGTTCTACAGCAGAAAGTCTTCAAATGAAAGCGAGTCAGAAGGTCAAATTGGAAATTGATGGATTTAATTCGAAGTATAAACGCTTATCGTATGACGTACTAGCATTTATTTTTCTTGTTAAGGGTGGTTAACAGCAAATGGAGGCTACACTTATGGATCAATTGCTTACGTGCATAAATATGCCTGGTTTAAAGGCACACTGAATATGCTGAAAAATGAAGGTTTCACACTAGCCGACCCATTTATATCCGAAGAGAATGTAACCATATCAATTCTTGTAGGCGCGGATTACTACTACACCTTTGTAGACAGTCCCAAAGTCTGTGGAGAGGCACATGTCCTAACGAGTAATTTAGGGGATATGGTGTCTGGTCTTGTACCATCTAAATACCATACCATCTAATTTTAAATAAGTTGGGCATCAGTAGATGTAGTCACTGTGTTCAGATGCGCGGTGATTGAGGCTTGTGGTCACGAGAGGGCTTTGCAAAATTTGTGGTCGTTAGAATCTACTGGAATTGATTCTAAAGCTCTAAGAAATGAGGACACGCTTACTTTACAGGAGTTTACAAAGAAGGTGGAGTATAAAGATGGACACTACGTGCAAAGCTTCCGTGGAAGATGAATCATCTGCCATTTCAAAAAAGTTATGGACTGGCAATTCGGAGACCAAATTTAACTCAAAAAATTGAGAGAGAATTCAGATTTTTTGCACTATGATTTTGTGATTAGATATCAAGAGGTCAACTTGAAAGGAAATTTATCGACGTTGTTGATACTTCAAAGCACACTTCTTCTAAAGTCCATTATTTGGCACACCACAGTGTGAAGAGATATTAAGCAACTACGCCTTTAAAAGTTGTATTTGATTGCTCTGCCGGAAAGCCTAGTCTCAACGATTGTTTATATTCTGGACCCCTTTTGGTTAATGACCTAGTGCAAATGCAAATACTGCTTAGGTTTCGTTTGAAAAGGTTTGCTTTTATAAGCGACATCGCTAAACTTTTCTTTATGATCTCTCTCCACGAAGATGATAGGGAGGCGACTAAGTTTCTGTAGCCTGAAAACCTTAGTTATCCACAAAGTAGTATTGTAGCTATCGTTTCCGAATGGTATTATTTGGTGCTACTCGTTGCCAATTCCTTGTGAACGCTACCGTGGAACGTCATTTACAGATGTATGCTTCAGAAAAAGTTCGTGTGACTGAAAGCAATCTTCATATAGGTAACTTACGAGGAATGGCTAATAAAGAACAGGAATAGATTCGATTTTCTTTTGAGTCGAAACAATTGCCGGGAGGTGCTGGGCTCAACTTAAGAGACTGGGTAACTAATTCACCGAGGTTGCAAGAGATAGTTCATTCGAATAATGACGGAGTGATTAATTATACTGGTACAAAACCTATTGAAGTTCTTGGATTACAAGGGTGATTGCAAATCTACTGTATATCCAATTCCAGTCAAATTTTAAGGCTATATGAAGAGCTAAATAACAATTGAATATAAAATTCTAAACAATTGCAAAGGCTGACAAGCGAATAACTGCGACGAAATCTTAATACAATTTGTCAGTTTGAAATCTAGTAAGCGACTGACTGTCTGGACAGAAACAAATTAAATGATGAACGAATCGTCGTATTTTTAGTCTCTCCCAAAGGTGCGTAAAATTTCTAGTTTCTGAAGAAGACATTTGCGTAAAAGAAATATATACTTTTTTATGCAAGAAGGAGAGGCCAAGGGTTATGCCCGCAAAAGCTCACCCCCCTCACAGAAGAAGAAGAAGAAGAAGAAGGAAAAAGAGAGAGCCAAGTTCAAGGTCTTCGAGGCTCTTAAAAACTATGCCATTTTTTATTTTATTTTGAAAAGATTGTGTAGTGTGTAAGATGCAAGTATGTGTAGTGAGGAATAGAGAGAGAAGTGTGTTTGAGAGCTTGTTAGGCTGCTCACAGGGTAGATGAGACACACAAAAAGACCAACTAAGGAGGACAGTGGCAGGAGAAACGGGAGTTTCAGCACTCCCTGTCTCCTTCCTAACGTTCCCCCGCAGTACTTCCTTGGTTGACCGGTGTCTACAGTCTCCTCCTTATACATATTATATAAAGGCGGTCAAAATATCGTGAGCGCTATATTTTTCTTATATTTGAAATATTCTAAAAATTGTGGAATAAGTGGCATTCCACAACAGTGTACAAGTCAAGGTGTACATGTGGGTGGCGAAGTTCAAGAAAAGTGGCTCACTTTATGATTTACCTTGATCAGGAAGGCCATACATAGTCCTGGAAAACGTTGACCATGTTTGTTTGAGCAAATTCCCAATAAAACCAGACGTCGACTGTCCATATTATTTTTCGCGGTAAGCTTCATCGGTACCCCTCACAGAATTACCGTTGAAACACTTTTGGGGGACGATTATGGCAGACGCATTGACGTGTTCTGAACTACTGCTTTTGATAAAATAGATCCAACATTTCTAGATTGGTTATAGTTCTCAGACGAAGCTACTTACTACGTCAATGGTAAAGTTAAGAAACATAACTGCCGAATTTGCGGACGAGATAATCCCCATGAAATGAGAGCACACAAACGAGACTTCCTTAAATTCAATGTCTCGTGTACTCTTACACAGAAAAAATTTCGGGACCATATTTTTCGACGACCTATCCCTCACCGGTACTTCATATGTGAAGATGCTTCAGATTTTTTTCTTTCAAAGTGTATTTTTGATGACGACATTCCAGCAGGACGGGTCCCTACTATTGTTTCTCCTTATATGCAGCTTTCTTCATCCTGGGAAATCCCGGGAATTCCCGGAAAAATGAAGCCAATTCCCGGGATCCCGGGAAATCCAGGAAATGGTTGTATATTTAAGAGAACGGTAATTTTTTTATTGTTCAGTGATAAAATACCCTTTTAGAATTGGGATAACCAATTACTTATGCCTAGATGACCACTTTTGTATTGTAATATTTGAATTGAGTTTACCAATCAGTGGTAGCTATTTATTATTTATTAAACATAATATTTATCATGCTATTCATCTGCAGGGGACAACTAAAAGGCTAAAATATTACATTCCTTTAATTATAATTAAGTGCATTTGCAAATAAAAAAAGAAAAAGTAAAAGAAACTTCATTCAAAAAAAATAATTCATACCTTTTATCTCAACATATTTTATCTTAAAATATTTAGCCAATACAAAAAATAAAAATTAAATAAACTTCATTAGAAAAAATAATTTTACCCTTTTATCTTAAAATATTTATCTTAAAATATTTAGAGTCAATCAACATTTTTAAAATAGCTTCTTAAAAAACATAAACAATCGATACTTCTATCACTAAGACGAGTTCTCAACTTGGTGATAAATAAACCTGCTGCAGAAAAGGCTTTCTGATTCAACAGAGGTTGGCGGAATGGTTTTCAGTGCATCAAATAAATTCATGATGTTTGAAGTTCTGTTCCCTATTGTCTCGAATAACTGCAGTTCTTGCTTCAAATGCTTGCTTAAACTCTGAGCAAGATGAGTTGCCTGCGATCGCTAGATAATATACTGGGACTCGGTTCCTTGTATTATACGCAGCGCTAGCGACATTCCCTCGGCCAGTTTTTGGCATACGGGCCCACTTTTAGATTGCTCTAAGTTGCTAATGCTAGTCGGTGTTCATTTAAAAAAACAGAAAAGTAGAATAAAATATGGTAAATATTATGCAGTTTTCTTTAATTCTACCCAAGAGCCTTCTAATAACAAAAGAAAAAACAAATAAACCAATAAAAAATAAATTAAGTCATTTTAAAATTCCGGGATTTCCCGGGATATTTGTCCAATTCCCGGGATTTTCAAATCCAATAAAAACAGCCGGGATCCCGGGAAATAAACCCTAGACTCCCTACCTTATTTTGCTGGAAGTGTTCGGACTTTCCTTAACGAGACTTTTCCAATTGCATAAGTAAGCTCCCCAGTTACTCAATGCTGCACCAATAGATTTCTACCTTTCAGAAATGATTGAAATTAATGTCAGTGCAACCTAAACCTAAGGACTTAGAAGACATAAGTAAACGCCATAGCTTCCAGGAACGCGATGTTTCGCCATTTATTGAAAGATTACAGCATTGTTCATATAATGACGATCATGTTGAAATTTGATATCTTGCGGAAGTTAACTCTTTTGTTTAATGTTTTGAATAAAGTTTGAATGGTTTTGTACATTGGCTGTTTCTTTTTACATTTACACTTCAAACCCAAACAGGATTTTAGGGACTCCGAAATCAACCATGGAAGTGAACCTGGACCTGGATCTGAAAATGAAGGACTTGCCAGCTGGGGCCTCACACCATAAGCCTAGGTCCCTAAAGCTCCAAACGGCATAATACAATTTGAAAATTGCGCACGCCTGGCACACAAGAGAGATTCGGACAGAAAATTCATTTGTGAAGATCCCATGAAATGGTAGATCGAAAAAAGAGGCGAATTTTAAAAAAATGCTTCGGTTGCTCTAGTTTCACCATACGCTCGAGTCAATGTCGAGAGATTATTTTCAGCTCCAGCCTTTATTCTTACTCCCCAAAGATATTCTTTAGTTGAATCATTATTATTAGACGCTGCTCCGTTTTTGCGAACCAACGGTATACGAAATAAAAATTTGCCACTTATCAAGTTTATTAATACTGTATTATTATTACCGTTCAAACCCAATTCCGTTACAAAAAATTATACTTACGGACCTATGTTCAGTGGCGGACCTACATTTTTGGGACCCTGAAGCTTGAACTGTTATGGGGGCCCCTTCGCAACCAGCAACAATAGGGCAACATCCAACAAGGTTCAAAGGGCCTTGCTGCCCTTGCAAGGACCTCGAGGCCCAAATGGCGGAGAACGGGGTGGTGGAGTGGTGTCCTTGAAAATATCATCCGCGCTAACTATGGACCAAGCTTATAAGCACACCTTGACCTATACATCTTTAACACTAAACACTAGCAAAGATATAATCGAAAACTTACCAAAAACGAAGAAAAAGAAAATTTGGAGGAACGAAAATCACACCACCCAACATCAATGCGCGGAAAAAAGTATTGGTTCATTCTCTAATAGAGAGGTAGAAGGTCATCAGAGGGGGCTCGTTAGGATAAAGAGGTGAAAATCTGATTTTTGGTGTTAAAATGCACAAGCGAGACGAGTGCAGCCTGAATTGAGAATTCAGATGTCTTTTTATGGTTCCGATTCGCTCTAGCCTAAGGGCTGAGCTATAGAACTATTAAGCCGTGCACCAACGAAGGACTCGAGGATCCAGCTGCCAAAATGTAGACTATGAATAGATTCTGGCGAGCTCAGCGAGCCCATACAGCTGGGGGTTCGGGCGCTGCAAGCCCCCGAGAAAATTTTGAAATTTGACCAATTACAGGGGCATTTTGAGGCCATATGAAATGGGTATTAGAGCATATTCTAAGGTCAATATTAAGTACTTCAACCCATTGGCTTATGATTCTATCACTAAAATAGCCTTATTTTAATAACAAACACTTAAAAAAACTCCATCGATTTTGTTGAAAAATTCACTCATTAAAAAAAAAGTTGCTTCAGGGCCCCTCCTGGATTAGGGGCCCTGAAGCTTAAGCTTCATTAGTTTCATAGTAGATCCGCCACTGCCTATGTTTATTGATGGACTCGACCCAGATCCGGGTTAAACATTCCCCCTGCAGGATCGGACTCAAACTGACTATTGGGTCAAACCCAGACCTGAAATCACACTTCAAAGTAGTGAAAATGAGACCAAACCCGAACCCGAACCAGATGTGCTGTACTTGCCAGCCCTTATATATATATATATATATATATATATATATATATATATATATATATATATATATATATATATATATATATATATATTAGTGATGGGACGATGCATCGCAATCGCAATCGCAATCGCGATACAATCGCACATTTTTTACAATCGCAATCGCAATTGCAATCGCATTTAATGAGTGCGATTGTTGCGATTGTGAACAAAAGATTTAAATCTCTACAAAAGTTGCTATGAAAGCTGCTCATTCATGCGTACTTAAAGGAAAGTTTAGCTAACAACAATACGGAATAATAAATAAATAATAAATAAGTCAAAAACAGAAATGAAAACGGGTTGCGAATTAGTTGAAAACAGAATAAAAAATTGGTTTAATAATAACAATAAGTACACCTCTTTATTTGCTCTATGTAAAATTGGAATGTTAAAAATCAAGCTAACCCTATGGTAGGTAACGCGTTTAGGTATATTTAAAGCATAAATGAGCGTTATGTGAGGCTAAAGCTAAAACATCGCAATCGCAATCGCGCGATTTTCAAATTCTGACAATCGCAATCGCAATCGCAACAGCGATTGTATGAAATATGACAATCGTCCCATCACTAATATATATATATTATATTATATATATATATAATATATAGTATGGTGTCAAAGGGTGGACTGCAATGCAATTGCAAAATATTACGTAATGTTGCAAGAGTGCCGCCCCCCCCCTTCGTTGCCTCACCCCCAAAGGAGCATAAAGGGATAGTAAGAGAGGAAGAAGAGCGTGCCAATCTTTGTTGCCAACCCAAAATGGTGTTGCAATGGGCATGCAACTTGGAGGCGGAGTTCTCCCCCAAGCTATTCCCCCCAAAGGGGCAGAAAGGAAGAGATAGCAAGAGAGAAAGAGGGGTATGCAACTTGGAGGCGGAGTTCTCTCCCAAGCTGAACCCCCCAAACGGGTATACCTAACCTAAGAGGCCTCTATGGGAGGGAAGGGGTTTCCTCACCACCCAAAGGGCCATTAAAAAGGAAGGACCAGAGATCCTTGCTCGGCTGGGAGCCCAGCTTGTATGTCTCCGTCGTCCGCCTCCCGCTCTTTTATAGACCTCTAATCGGCCAGTTGCCTGAGTTGCCAGATAGCGCCATGTATTTAATTCACCAGCGAATAGAAGGCTGAGTTCCCAGTTTGTGCTATATATTTAATTAATTCATATATTAATCAGCCTAGAAGACTGAGTTGCCAGATAGCAATATTTATTAAATTATTTCATATATTATTCATCTATTTGGTTGCTAAATACCACCATATATTTATATGACGATGTTGTCAGGTACCACCATTTATTTTAATTCGTTACCACAACAGAAGAATCTTCTCCTTAATTCCAACAATTTACTTTAAAAGAAATTCTGTTTATTAAATAAATAATTAGAATTTAAACACACTCTTTACACAACTAAAATAAATCACTTTATTACTTAATTCCTATTTTTATTATTATTATTAATATCACATTTTCGTTAAGTCACGAATAACAGTGGGAAAAACGAAAGGAAAAGAAACGTTACAAAGAAAGATGAAACAATTTCAGGTCAAAACACACGGTCGTCTCCCCCCTCCCTCATTCCCCCCAAACTTCTCACCCTATCTGCGCGTGTATAAATATTAATTATTTTGAAAATATACAAAACGTATAATCATATTTGTAGAAAAAATATATATAATAAAACGAATGAACTCGTGCACACACATCACACATATATATATATATATATATATATATATATATAATATATATATATATATATATTATATATATATATTATATATATATAATAATTTTATTTTCACAGTTAATGAAATAATATTCTGCGAATTTTCACGTAAAATTTAACTGTATTTACTAGAATTTTATCTCCAGAAATTTTTAATTAACTTTCGTCAGCGGTTTCAACAAACAAAATTAGAAATTTTTTATTAAAACAATGCTTAATAATTATTTCTTTCTCTATTGTTTTGTCAGACTTCTTATAGAAATTCTGTTTATTAAATAAATAATTAGAATTTAAACACACTCTCTTTACACAACTAAAATAAATCACTTCATTACATAATTCCTATTTTTATTATTATTAATAAAACAATTTTCGCTAATTGTGAGTCCGTATATTGTACGCGTCTAGGTACGATCCAACTTTTAAATCCTTTTTCTTAAATATTTCCAAAAAAATACGGGATTACTGAATAAAAATGCCAGTACCAGTTGTCAAAATGTTTTTGTTAATTTTGCGAATTAATATCAAATATATATATATATATATATATATTACCTTCTTGCGCAATATACAAGCTCATAATAATAAAAACTATTTCTTGGGGTAATTTGCGTGTTAAAAATTACTAAATACAGAAAGTCAGTTAAAGATTTTTATCATTTAGGTAAATGAAAAATAAACATACATGCATCACGATATTCTGCAGGGCAAACCTTTAAGGTATAAGCAAGAACGAGTATACTTACCCGACGCAATACTATTTTGCATAGGAATCGCATAAAGTTCGAGTCATTACACGATCTTATGAGATCGACGCAAGATATTAATAATATATATATATATATATAGGAATAATTCGTATATTAAAAGATGCGTCTCCCCCCAAATGATCAAAACTCAAAAAGCGTGAAACAAATTTTTTAAAAATAAGAATGCAAAGTATGTAAATAGCTCGTAAGTTACTATTTTTGCGGCTCTAAAACGCTGTAATCTGCTCTATACACACTTCCATGTATAATGTTGCCCTTAACCTACTCCACAATCAGTTTCGAGACCTGTTTAAAAACGAAACCAATCTTCATAAAAGGTATTTCATAACATGTAATACCATCGTTACCTCAAAATATGACAGCTTCTTGACGCGGTCTATTGGGATTTTGCCACGTCACCCATATATGACTGACGAGGCAGTATGTAAAACAAATGGAAACATTATCCCTCATTGTTATTATTATCAACAACCTGTATCCAAATATATTCTGATAACTACTGATTACACACATTTAAGTACAAATAAAATGAATACGATCCAATTAATTATTTTAAATAGAGTTTTCAAAGTTAATATAGCTCGCTTTTTAAGTTTTAACTAGCCTACCCCAATAAAACGACGTTTTCTATGGATGTTTATAAAAGAAAATGGAAATTTTTGCCACTACCCGCATAACTGTGTCTTCTACAATCCGTTTATTTTAATTTTAAATATTATGTTATTAATGTTATATGATGTGACCGATTTTCTGCTAACTTATTATGCTTTTGTTTAAATTACAAATGTCATTCTTGTTTAATTTGATGTTCAATGAGCTGAATTATACAATTTCGATATGCGAAATCACTGTTTTTGGAAATGTTGTACTATCTTTTACGCGTTAGTGTTTTGTACCAAAGTTCATGATATTTCGAAGAGTCTAAACTTATTAAATAATCATTAACCTCTAGACCAGCGCTGTCCAACTTGCGGCCCACGGAATGGACGTTTGCCAAATTTAATTTCTGAATTTTCTTCCCTATTTTGTCAGTTCTAGTAGGGAGAACAACATTCAGCGGGTTCCTAAGTAGTATTAACCAACGGTGTATGATTATAGGCAACATCTTGGCCGCGCTTTATAGAAGTTGGACAGCACTGCTCTAGACCATTCTCACCTTGTTTAGCCCTACACTCGGTAAACCCATCGAACAGAGCGGCGTATGCGTATTCGAGTACCGTATCAAAATAAAGCATAACCCTAACACGCGCGTCTAATACAGGTTTCAGCATTCGTAATCCGACAATTTCAAACATTCTGTCGAGGATGAAACGGTTCCGCGTAGGAACAAGATCGTCATCAGCTGAGCATTTCCACATCTCTCGTATATCAATGCATGTTTGTTCATTATTTATACTCAATGTGCAAACAATGGCATATGAGGAGGCTTCACTAATCACAGCTCCTATTGTATCTACATCAGCTGGTATTTTATAACGGTCCTCAGCCCACCTCTCAACCATCACGAAGATTTTATGCATCTCCTCGGCACTTAAATAAATAGCGTTGCGTTTGCACGCAGGCCTCCTGTTCGTTTGAAGCACACAGTTAATGGCGCCGGTTTCTCGCCTGAATACACGCAGTGACTTCGCCACGGAGACGTCGTACGAGGCGTTGAGAATGCTTCTCAAAGGGAGTTCCACCGTATTCATCGAGATGACTATTGCATTTCCACTCGGTGCAAGCCCTGAGATAGCTATGAGTCACATGCATCCTTCGGACGCACCATAATCTAATGAAACGTGTACGACGCTGTGCCAACAAAAATAGCTGTATCCCATTATATTTCACAGATGTTTTTTTTCCGATATGATGTATTTTCGGTACAAGGAATAAATATATAATCATACAAAGTACAGTATTAGGAAAATATTAGTACGTAACATTTCACGCTAATAACCGAATTTACAACCTGTAACAATTCTATAGCGTGCCAAAAATAACGGAGAATTTTCTTAACATTTGCCACACAATCTACTCCAACGATTCTCCATCAAAGTACGCTTTACAAGCGAAACAGTTCATGATTTAATTCTAAAAACCCTCACTACTTTTGATTAAAAAATTTTTTTTTGCAAGAATGTATTTATAAAAGGTAATTTACAGCGTAGTAGGCCAGCCGTTTAAGTCAAGCTAGGCTACGTTTTGACAATTTCCAGTTCCGAGAAAAAGATTCTCAAAGCAATTTCTCTCTCTGTGCATATATATATTAAAAATGTTAATTGTTCTATGGCTATTTATAAAAGAAAATGGGATTTTGGCACAACTTGCATGATTGTGCATTCTACAATCTGCTTATTGTAATTTTAAATGTTATTAACGTTATATGCGTCACTATTAAATGTCATTTATATTTTGTTTTACTTTCGATTTGATTTTGGATTGTGTGTTTCTGCTTTGTAATTTTAATTTTTATTCTTGAACAGTTTTAATTTTGTAATTTAGATTTAGTTTTAGCTCTCTACGTTTATATATTTTTGTCATTTATACATTTTTAGCTTTTATTTATCAGGCATTGAAAGTGCGATAGAGTCCCCCGAAACATCGGATGCAGCCAAATATAATAACTTTTCTGCGCTACGTCATCGTCTTTATCCTAAATATAAAGTTTAATACAGTTCTTAGTACCTCTGTCATTCAATTATTAATCTTATGTTATAATGTTTCAGACCAACAAAGACCCTTGGATCCACTCATGGCTGGTCTACCTAACTGTGTTCGTAATTGTGTATTGTGCGTGTTCTCCGTGGTGGCGGAGGGGACCTACAATTTTACGTGGAATATGCACATATAAACACATATAAACACATATAAACATTCATATGATCCCTTTCCAGATAGAATCTGATTCCTAGTCCAAACGTGTTTGGTTTTAGAATTTATAAATCTTAAAAAGATGTAGGAAAACAGGAAACACAAAGGAGAAAATTAATTCCTAACTGATGCATTTACATGCTCAAATATACGTAATAATAATAATAATAATAATAATAATATTGTTAACAAT
Source organism: Bathynomus jamesi (assembly GCA_023014485.1). NCBI lineage: Eukaryota > Metazoa > Arthropoda > Malacostraca > Isopoda > Cirolanidae > Bathynomus > Bathynomus jamesi. Next base: position 17,655 of record JAJOZX010009319.1, read on the forward strand.
ACATATATACTATTCAAGTACTATGGTATCATAGGTGTCAGGCACTCTGAGTCACTGTCATCAAATGAATTAGCCACGGCTTACTAACGGGCCTACCAAAATTCCACCAAAGACGTCTCAGAATCTAGTATCAGACTTTTTAAATCACAAATATACATATAGGCCTACTGTGTGGAACTACCATTTGCAAGCAAGTTAGAGGCCTTAGTGACAGAATGGGTTATCTGACAATCCTTTTCAGATAGTGCAAAACTTCTGAAATAAATGTTAGTTTAAACGTGCACAGTACAATTTCAGGGAAAAAGTTTGCCATGAAACAAAATTTCTAAAATTACTAATATGTTTCTTTGGATATTTTATTTGTTTTAATAAAATTTTAAAACTTAAAAACAAACCCAATCAATCTTTCAAATGTTTTGCGCGATGATTCCTCATTTCATAAATACAATGCAGTAACAATTGACATTAATTTACCAGCAAAATAGCGTATATGCCTACAGTTAATACCGCGTCAGAGTAGATAGCTGATTGATCTCAATTTTCGTAGGTTACCCCAGATTTTTTTTCTGTATGCCCTATCCAGTACTTGACTGCAGCTTCAAAATAACTGTATCTGCTCTTATTTAGCTATTTGTTAATTGTAGTTAAACAGCGGTGAACAATCCTCAAACAGTAGGCTGTGGCCCTGACAAGCTTGCTGAAGCCAGAAAGTTCTTCATAATTAGTGAGTGAACGATTCTTCTCATTTGAGCATACAAATCAGAACCAGTAAATATTCTTATGGCTCATTTTTAATTGAAAATATTGTTTCAGGCACTCTGTACAGTTTTCAAACACAAGTGACATATTAGGTAAGAAAGAGTAGGAGTTTGGAACAGACTTAATAAAAATAAGTTTAACCCTTTCAGTCACAGTGGGAGCTTAATGTTTCATTAGAAATAATATATCGTACTAAAAGACAATTTTTCTACAAATGTTTCTACATGTTTAATATATATTTAGTTTGTTGTCAGGAAAGGAACCCAAAATGCTTGTAATATAAGATACTCATTACTATTGCTTCAGTTATATAGGCTACTATGGTGATAATAAATAGCTGTATATTAACTAGCTGACTTGAGTGTGACATCTTGCAAGATTTTATTATTATTAAAAAATGTAGGTCATGACATGGATTGGCTCCAGTGGCTTCATGTTTTCCAAATGTAATGTAATGTAAGAGTAAAGTACATATACATATTGAGAGAATTGTAGGCCATACCATTCAAATTTTTACATTCAGGTAGCTATTATTATTATTATAGATTTCGGGGATGTGTGTGTGTGTGTGTGTGTTTTCACACATTAGGATCATTGTTCTTTACAATTTTCTAGTTCATGTAATCATTGTATGAAAATTATAAGTATATTTATTACTTTTGACATGTCCTGCATACTCTGTAGTTTTAGACTTAAGGTTTTATCCAAAACAAAATGTTTTTTACTCTCTTAAACTGATTACAAAGTTAAATTTTCTTCAAAAATCAAGCATGGTTAAGTAAACTTAAATAAAATTTTTAGCCAACATTTCATTGGAAGGAAATATTGCTAGATACTTAAATTGGCATTCATAGGCTCTTGGAAAATGTAATGAGTTTAAAATTAAATACTTTAGATGTCACAAATACAAATTTAAGGTACGTATATAGTGAACTAATCAGATGTTATGTAGACAATAAATAATTTTAGGTCTTGAATTTATGATAAATTGTTGTAAGACTTTTATAGGTGCCTGTCGGCAGCACAATTTAAATACCTTACTACTTTGCTACTATGTACTTATTTTTCAGGTTTCCTAGTCCACCACCATACCATTATGCAAAAATTGCTCACCTGTATGGAGTTTCCCTAGGCGGCGAAGTTAGAGTAGAGTCCTGCTATAGGTACAGTATTTCATCATTGATAAGAATGGAATTGGTTCAGTTTAATAACTAGATGATGAAAACTTCAAAATTATACAGTATGGTACTTTAGACAGCCACAGCTACAGATACTGGCATTTCCTTTCATATATTCTATATCCTGGATTTTCAGAGTGGAGGGAAAGCAGGGTTGGTAAAAAAAACATTTAAAAAAAAAAAACACAATTGGTTTTTTTATAAAACTAAAAACCATGTTTTTTTTGTTTTTAATATCACCTGTAGGCTTGCTTATATATATATATATATATATATATATATATATATATATATATATATAAATTGAGGAAATTGAAAACTTTTAGCATTTCTCATATAATTTAATTGCTGACAATTAGAAAAAAGAAAGAATTCAATAGTTTAACCATAAACTAAACAAAAAAACATTTAATTTGACTGTGCATATAGCTAGTTTAGTTTATAGATATAGACTCTAATTTATTCACATTAGCTATTTGTTAAAACATTTATACATAAATACAAGTTTAGAAGCTTTATCAACTCCTAATTTATTTCTTAATTTGGACTGTATCAGGCCAAAAGCAGAAAAATTCTCTCAACTGCAGCATGATCTTGAAACAACATTAAATTCGGTTAATATTCGTCTTTTATTCCTCACACGCGCAGTTAAAAACAGTACAATATGATTTGCCATTCAAAACTAAGAAATATATATTGTTGTGCAAATTTGTTGAATTGTACTTTTTTTAATAAAATATATTTCCTGTTTTGGTATAATGTACTTTTTTCATAAATATTTTTCCTGGTTGGGCTATTTTTGACTACTCTGCGATTTAATTAGCTGGCTGGGTTTTGTTCTGGCTATTTTTTCAAACTGGATTCAGTTTAGTGGTGCTTGTGATAGAATTATGATGTGCCAATCGTGTGATTTTGATCTAGTCGTCATGTGTCCTAGATGAAGGCAAAGGATTGGATGTTTTTATCAATTACGGCGTTATTCTCTCATCCTTAACTTGCCCGAAATGTGACAGTGAGTGCCTAACACGAAAAGATCAGAAGATATTTAGGTGAAATAACCAATATCAGCCTGGTTAGGTTAATTGAAGGCCTGGTTAGGTTAATTGAAGGCCTGGTTAGGTTAATTGAAGGCCTGGTTAGGTTAATTGAAAACCTGGTTAGGTTAACTATACACTCTTGATGAGCCCATAAAACATTACCAAATATCTCTTTCCGGCATTATTTTATCTAGTTTATTCTTAAAAGTCTCCAAAGTATGGGAACTCACAACTTCATCTGTTTGAAAACTATGTTGTATTAACTACGATTTACATCTTTGTTGAAAAAGCTTAAGGCCAGGGTCTCTTGTCCTATCATTGCGATCTTTTGTAAAAATTTCCGCATTAGTTTCAATCTAACATTATCCTTATTTCTAATTTCAGTACAGTGAGTTGTTGGCTTAAGAGCATGATTCACATTGACTCCCAAATCTCGGTCCTTCTTTTCTTCATTTATCCAACTTCCAGCCAAGTTATACTCAAATTCTGGATTGTTATGATCAGGGTTGTTTGGCTTAAACCATGGTTTAAGTCATTTTTAAAAAACCAAAAAAGCCATTGGCTTTTATAAAAACCATTGGTATTTGGCTTTTTCAAAAAAATTGGTTTTTACCAGCCCTGGCCACGACCAACATGCATAACTTTACACTTTTCCACATTAAATTTCATCACCCATCTATCTGCCCAAGCATCTACTTCATCAATAGCCTTTTGCTTTCTCATGACAACTGTTAAAGATCTTACGCTTTGGCCCAATTTTGTATCATCTGAAAATATTGAGGTTTTACTATTTAGATCCCCATTCCAAGTCATTAATATAAACAATAAAAAGTAGAGGTCGAAGTACTGGCTTATCTTCAAACTTAATATGTAAGAGCAAATTCGCTACTCTCAACTAATTAGCTCTTTTCATGGCCCCATGGGGCCAGCACAGAGTTCTCATGTCATATATATATATATATATATATATATATATATATATATATATATTACTTTTTCACACACTGAACATTCAGTTATAACGTTTAAACTTAGAAATGTAGGCCCTAAACATGTTTTATTGGCTCATCAAGGGTGTATAGTTAACCTAACCAGGCCTTCAATTAACCTAACCAGGCCTTCAATTAACCTAACCAGGCTGATATTGGTTATTTCACCTAAATATCTTCTGATCTTTTCGTGTTAGGCACTCACTGTCACATTTCGGGCAAGTTAAGGATGAGAGAATAACGCCGTAATTGATAAAAACATCCAATCCTTTGCCTTCATCTAGGACACATGACTAGATCAAAATCACACGATTGGCACATCATAATTCTATCACAAGCACCACTAAATTGAATCCAGTTTGAAAAAATAGCCAGAACAAAACCCAGCCAGCTAATTAAATCGCAGAGTAGTGAAAAATAGCCCAACCAGGAAAAATATTTTGTGAAAAAAGTACATTATAGCCAAAACAGGAAATATATTTTATTAAAAAAAGTACAATTCAACAAATTTGCACAACATAAGATATATATTTCCTTAGTCAGTTTTGAATGGCAAATCAATATATTGTACTGTTTTTAACTGCGCGTGAGAGGAATAAAAGACGAATATTAACCGAATTTAATGTTGTTTCAAGATCATGCTGCAGTTGAGAGAATTTTTCTGCTTTTGGCCTGATACAGTCCAAATTAAGAAATAAATTAGGAGTTGATAAAGCTTCTAAACTTGTATTTATGTATAAATGTTTTAACAAATAGCTAATGTGAAATAAATTTAGAGTCTATATCTATAAACTAAATAGCTATATGCACAAAGTCAAATTAAATGTTTATTTTATTTAGTTTATGGTTAAACTATTGAATTCTTTCTTTTTTCTAATTGTCAGCAATTAAATTATATGAGAAATGCTAAAAGTTTTCAATTTCCTCAATTTACATATATATATATATATATATATATATAATATATATATATATATAATATATATATAAGCCTACAGGATGCATATTAAAAACAAAAAACCATGTTTTTTGAGTTTTTATAAAAAACCAATGGTTTTTGGTTTTTTTAAAAAATGTTTTTTTACCAACCCTGCTTTCCCTCCACTCTGAAAATCCAGGATATAGAATATATGAAAGGAAATGCCAGTATCTGTAGCTGTGGCTGTCTAAAGTACCATACTGTATAATTTTGAAGTTTTCATCATCTAGTTATTAAACTGAAACAGTTCCATTCTTATCAATGATGAAATACTGTACCTATAGCAGAACTCTACTCTAACTTCGCCGCCTAGGGAAACTCCATACAGGTGAGCAATTTTTGCATAATGGTATGAAGGTGGACTAGAAAACCTGAAAAATAAGTACATAGTAGCAAAGTAGTAAGGTATTTAAATTGTGCTGCTGACAGGCACCTATAAAAGTCTTACAACAATTTATCATAAATTCAAGACCTAAAATTATTTATTGTCTACATAACATCTGATTAGTTCACTATATACGTGCCTTAAATTTGTATTTGTGACATCTAAAGTATTTAATTTTAAACTCATTACATTTTCCAAGAGCCTATGAATGCCAATTTAAGTATCTAGCAATATTTCCTTCCAATGAAATGTTGGCTAAAAATTTTATTTAAGTTTACTTAACCATGCTTGATTTTTGAAGAAAATTTAACTTTGTAATCAGTTTAACAGAGTAAAAAACATTTTGTTTTGGATAAAACCTTAGTCTAAAACTACAGAGTATGCAGGACATGTCAATAATAAATATACTTATAATTTTCATACAATGATTACATGAACTAGAAAATTGTAAAGAACAATGATCCTAATGTGTGAAAACACACACACACACACACACACACACACACACATGCCCGAAATCTATAATAATAATAACAGCTACCTGAATGTAAAAATTTGAATGGTATGGCCTACAATTCTCTCATATGTATATGTACTTTACTCTTACATTACATTACATTTGGAAAACATGAAGCCACTGGAGCCAATCCATGTCATGAGCTACATTTTTTAATAATAATAAAATCTTGCAAGATGTCACACTCAAGTCAGCTAGATAATACACAGCTATTTATTATCACCATAGTAGCCTATATAATTGAAGCAATAGTAATGAGTATCTTATATTACAAGCATTTTGGGTTCCTTTCCTGACAACAAACTAAATATATATTAAACATGTACTAGAAACATTTGTAGAAAAATTGTCTTTTAGTACGATATATTATTTCTAATGAAACATTAAGCTCCCACTGTGACTGAAAGGGTTAAACTTATTTTTATTAAGTCCGTTCCAAACTCCTACTCTTTCTTACCTAATATGTCACTTGTGTTTGAAAACTGTACAGACTGCCTGAAACAATATTTTCTATTAAAAATGAGCCATAAGAATATTTACTGGTGCTGATTTGTATGCTCAAATGAGAAGAATGGTTCACTCACTAATTATGAAGAACTTTCTGGCTTCAGCAAGCTTGTCAGGGCCACAGCCTACTGTTTGAGGATTGTTCACCGCTGTTTAACTACAATTAACAAATAGCTAAATAAGAGCAGATACAGTTATTTTGAGGCTGCAGTCAAGTACTGGATAGGGCATACAGAAAAAAAATCTGGGGTAACCTACCAAAACAGATCAATCAGCTATCTACTCTGACGCGGTATTAACTGTAGGCAAATACGATACTTTGCTGGTAAATTAATGTCAATTGTTACTGCATTGTATTTATGAAATGAGGAATCATCGCGCAAAACATTTGAAAGATTGATTTGGTTTGTTTTTAAGTTTTAAAATTTTATTAAAACAAATAAAATATCCAAAGAAACATAGTAATTTTAGAAATTTTGTTTCATGGCAAACTTTTTCCTTGAAATTGTACTGTGCACGTTTAAACTAACATTTATTTCAGAAGTTTTGCACTATCTGAAAAGGATTGTCAGATAACCCATTGTGTCATTAAGGCCTCTAACTTGCTTGCAAATGGTAGTTCCACACAGTAGGCCTATATGTATATTTGTGATTTAAAAAGTCTGATACTAGACTCTGAGACGTCTTTGGTGGAATTTTGGTAGGCCCGTTAGTAAGCCGTGGCTAATTCATTTGATGACAGTGACTCAGAGTGCCTGACACCTATGATACCATAGTACTTGAATAGTATATATGTATTGTTAACGATATTATTATTATTATTATTATTATTATTACGTATATTTGAGCATGTAAATGCATCAGTTAGGAATTAATTTTCTCTTTTGTTTTCCTGTTTTCCTACATCTTTTTAAGATTTATAAATTCTAAAACCAAACACGTTTGGACTAGGAATCAGATTCTATCTGGAAAGGGATCATATGAATGTTTATATGTGTTTATATGTGCATATTCCACGTAAAATTGTAGGTCCCCTCCGCCACCACGGAGGACACGCACAATACACAATTACGAACACAGTTAGGTAGACCAGCCATGAGTGGATCCTAGGGTCTTTGTTGGTCTGAAACATTATAACATAAGATTAATAATTGAATGACAGAGGTACTAAGAACTGTATTAAACTTTATATTTAGGATAAAGACGATGACGTAGCGCAGAAAAGTTATTATATTTGGCTGCATCCGATGTTTCGGGGGGACTACCGCACTTTCAATGCCTGATAAATAAAAGCTAAAAATGTATAAATGACAAAAATATATAAACGTAGAGCTAAAACTAAATCTAAAGTACAAAATTAAAACTGTTCAAGAATAAAAATTAAAATTACAAAGCAGAAACACAATCCAAAATCAAATCGAAAGTAAAAAAAATATAAATGACATTTAATAGTGACGCATATAACGTTAATAACATTTAAAATTACAATAAGCAGATTGTAGAATGCACAATTATACAAGTTGTGCCAAAATCCCATTTTCTTTTATAAATAGCCATAGAACAATTAACATTTTTAATAATATATAAACACACCGGACAAAAAATTAGTCACCCCTAATAGCACCGATAGTAGGAAGTTCAAGGTCACACAGAGGACGCTGATGTAGCATTGGTAAGTGACAAGTAGCGGTGACGTAGCACACAGGATCAGATCTGTTTCGTGAGGTGGTGAAGAACAAAGTGTGTGTTGGATATAGTCTGCAAAATGTGTCGTGAGGCAGACGTTACTCAGTGGCAAAAAGGAGCCATCGTGTTTGGCAGAGCCCACGGACACAAAATGTCTGAAGTAGCCCAATTTGTTGGTGTGTCAACGCGTACTGTCCAGCGAGTTTACAAAGAGTGGTGTAGTTCGCAATCAACTGACAATCGACGGCGTAACTGTGGCCGGAAAACAATTCTCGACAATAGGGGCCGCCGCCATGTTTCTCGTCTAGTAACTGCAAATCGTTTTCAAACCCAGAGAACAATTGCTCCAAGAAACCAATGAGGTTCTCCAGCGACCAATTTCCGAACGGACATTGCGACGAGAACTGCATGCGATGGACATCTGGAGCAGGGTACCACGGAAGAGGCCGCTGTTAACAGCAAGTCACAAATTGGCACGTTATAAATGGGCTCAGAGGCACAAAAACTGGACTGCGGCAGATTGGAAACGTGTAATTTGGTCCGATGAGTCCCGTTTTTGTTTGTTCTCCAATGATGGGAGGCGACGAGTACATCGCAGGTCCAATGAAGCCTTTAATCCTGAATGCGTCGAAGGTGTTGTTCAGGCTGGAAACAGAAAGTGAAGCGCAGGAATAGACACCCACGGATTCTGGCGGAACTTCGGGACCGGCTGATGAACGAGTGCCAGCAAATCGATGTTCAGTACATGCACAACCTCGTAGAGTCTCTGCCTCGCCGGATTCGTGCGGCTATCAAGGCCAGAGGCGCCGTCACACGTTATTAGGTACATTCTGAGAGGGGTGACTAATTTTTTGTCCGGTGTGCTTATATGCACAAAGAGAGAAATTGCTTTGAGAATCTTTTTCTCGGAACTGGGAATTGTCAAAACGTAGCCTAGCTTGACTTAAAGGGCTGGCCTACTACGCTGTAAATTATCTTTTATAAATACATTCTTGCAAAAAAAAATGTTTTAATCAAAAGTAGTGAGGGTTTTTAGAATTAAATCATGAACTGTTTCGCTTGTAAAGCGTACTTTGATGGGGAATCGTTGGAGTAGATTGTGTGGCAAATGTTAAGAAAATTCTCCGTTATTTTTGGCACGCTATAGAATTGTTACAGGTTGTAAATTCGGTTATTAGCGTGAAATGTTATGTACTAATATTTTGCTAATACTGTGCTTTGTATGATTATATATTTATTCCTTGTACCGAAAATACATCATATATCGGAAAAAAAAAAATGTCAAATACAGGGTGTACATAAAGTCAGGATCTATTTTTGTGAAACACTTGGAAATTATATGGAATTCAATCATAAAATGATAAAGTGGTAACATTTATTAAATAATTAAGAGTAGGATTCGACGTGACGCCCATCAGTATCCCTGCACAGCTCAAATCGTTCCGCAGCATTTCTAAACACATTCTGGAGCATTTGCGGGGTTATGTTATCTGCAGCAGTTCGTATACGTGTACGTAAGTTTTCAAGACTCGTAATCTTCGTCTGATAGACGTGCGATTTGATAAAGCCCCATGCAAAGAAATCTAAAGGGGTTAAATCTGGTGATCTCGCTGGCCAAGGTGTGTTTGCTTCCGCGTCCGATCCAACGATTTGGAAAACGTCCATTTAGATAATCCTGAACAATTTTGGCATAGTGACAAGGAGCACCATCATGTTGATAGACGACGGTACTAACAATCCTATCCCCGTCGTCTATCAACATGATGGTGCTCCTTGTCACTATGCCAAAATTGTTCAGGATTATCTAAATGGACGTTTTCCAAATCGCTGGATCGGACGCGGAAGCAACAGACCTTGGCCAGCGAGATCACCAGATTTAACCCCTTTAAATTTCTTTGCATGGGGCTTTATCAAATCGCACGTCTATCAGACGAAGATTACGAGTCTTGAAAACTTACGTACACGTATACGAACTGCTGCAGATAACATAACCCCGCAAATGCTCCAGAATGTGTTTAGAAATGCTGCGGAACGATTTGAGCTGTGCAGGGATACTGATGGGCGTCACGTCGAATCCTACTCTTAATTATTTAATAAATGTTACCACTTTATCATTTTATGATTGAATTCCATATAATTTCCAAGTGCTTCACGAAAATAGATCGTGACTTTATGTACATCCTGTATAATGGGATACAGCTATTTGTGTTGGCACAGCGTCGTACACGTTTCATTAGATTATGGTGCGTCCGAAGGATGCATGTGACTCATAGCTATCTCAGGGCTTGCACCGAGTGGAAGTGCAATAGTCATCTCGATGAATACGGTGGAACTCCCTTTGAGAAGCATTCTCAACGCCTCGTACGACGTCTCCGTGGCGAAGTCACTGCGCGTATTCAGGCGAGAAACCGGCGCCATTAACTGTGTGCTTGAAACGAACAGGAGGCCTGCGTGCAAACGCAACGCTATTTATTTAAGTGCCGAGGAGATGCATAAAATCTTCGTGATGGTTGAGAGGTGGGCTGAGGACCGTTATAAAATACCAGCTGATGTAGATACAATAGGAGCTGTGATTAGTGAAGCCTCCTCATATGCCATTGTTTGCACATTGAGTACAAATAATGAACAAACATGCATTGATATACGAGAGATGTGGAAATGCTCAGCTGATGACGATCTTGTTCCTACGCGGAACCGTTTCATCCTCGACAGATGTTTGAAATTGTCGGATTACGAATGCTGAAACCTGTATTAGACGCGCGTGTTAGGGTTGCTTTATTTTTGATACGGTACTCGAATACGCATACGCCGCTCTGTTCGATGGGTTTACCGAGTGTAGGGCTAAACAAGGTGAGAATGGTCTAGAGCGTGCTGTCCAACTTCTATAAAGCGCGGCCAAGATGTTGCCTATAATCATACACCGTTGGTTAATACGACTTAGGAACCCGCTGAATGTTGTTCTCCCTACTAGAACTGACAAAATAGGGAAGAAATTCAGAAATTAAATTTGGCAAACGTCCATTCCGCGGGCCGCAAGTTGGACAGCGCTGGTCTAAGGTTAATGATTATTAATAAGTTTAGACTTCGAAATATCATGAACTTTGGTACAAAACACTAACGCGTAATAGATAGAACAACATTTCCAAAAACAGTGATTTCGCATATCTAAATTGTATAATTCAGCTCATTGAACATCAAATTAAACAAGAATGACATTTGTAATTTAAACAAAAGCATAATAAGTTAGCAGAAAATCGGTCACATCATATAACATTAATAACATAATATTTAAAATTAAAATAAACGGATTGTAGAAGACAGTTATGCGGGTAGTGGCAAAAATTTCCATTTTCTTTTATAAACATCCATAGAAAACGTCGTTTTATTGGGGTAGGCTAGTTAAAACTTAAAAAGCGAGCTATATTAACTTTGAAAACTCTATTTAAAATAATTAATTGGATCGTATTCATTTTATTTGTACTTAAATGTGTGTAATCAGTAGTTATCAAAATATATTTGGATACAGGTTGTTGATAATAATAACTTAATGAGGGATAATGTTTCCATTTGTTTTACATACTGCCTCGTCAGTCATATATGGGTGACGTGGAAAAATCCCTATAGACCGCGTCAAGAAGCTGTCATATTTTGAGGTAACGATGGTATTACATGTTATGAAATACCTTTTATGAAGATTGGTTTCGTTTTTAAACAGGTCTCGAAACTGATTGTGCAGTAGGTTAAGGGCAACATTATACATGGAAGTGTGTATAGAGCAGATTACAGCGTTTTAGAGCCGCAAAAATAGTAACTTACGAGCTATTTACATACTTTGCATTCTTATTTTTTTTAAATTTGTTTCACGCTATTTGAGTTTTGATCATTTGGGGGGAGACGCATCTTTTAATATACGAATTATTCCTATATATATAATTATATATATATTATTAATATCTTGCGTCGATCTCATAAGATCGTGTAATGACTCGGACTTTATGCGATTCCTATGCGAAATAGTATTGCGTCGGGTAAGTATACTCGTTCTTGCTTATACCTTAAAGGTTTGCCCTGCAGAATATCGTGATGCATGTATGTTTATTTTTCATTTATCTTAATGATAAAAATCTTTAACTGACTTTCTGTATTTAGTAATTTTTAACACGCAAATTACCCCAAGAAATAGTTTATTATTATTATGAGCTTGTATATTACGCAAGAAGGTAATATACATATATATATTTGATATTAATTCGCAAAATTAACAAAAACATTTTGACAACTGGTACTGGCATTTTTATTCAGTAATCCCGTATTCTTTTGGAAATATTTAAGAAAAAGGATTTAAAAGTTGGATCGTACCTAGACGCGTACAATATACGGACTCACAATTAGCGAAAATTGTGTTATTAATAATAATAAAAATAGGAATTATGTAATGAAGTGATTTATTTTAGTTGTGTAAAGAGAGTGTGTTTAAATTCTAATTATTTGTTCAATAAACAGAATTTCTTAAGAAGTCTGACAAAACAATAGAGAAAGTAATAATTATTAAGCATTGTTTTAATAAAAATTTTCTAATTTTGTTTGTTAAAACCGCTGACGAGTTAATTAAAAATTTCTGGAGATAAAATTCTAGTAAATACAGTTAAATTTTACGTGAAAATTCGCAGAATATTATTTCTAGTTAACTGTGAAAATAAAATTATTTTATATATATATGTGCACGAGTTGTTCATTCGTTTATTATATATATATTTTTTCTACAAATATGATTATACGTTTTGTATATTTTCAAAATAATTAATATTTATACTCACGCAGATAGGGTGAGAATTTTGTGGGGAGTGAGGGAGGGGGGAGACGACCGTGTGTTTTGACCTGAAATTGTTTCATCTTTCTTTGTAACGTTTCTTTTCCTTTCGTTTTTCCCACTGTTATTCGTGACAACGAAAATTGTGATATTAATAATAATAATAAAAATAGGAATTAAGTAATAAAGTGATTTATTTTAGTTGTGTAAAGAGAGTGTGTTTAAGTTCTAATTATTTATTTAATAAACAGAATTTCCTTTAAAGTAAATTGTTGGAATTAAGGACAAGATTCATCTGTTGTGGTAACGAATTAAAATAAATGGTGGTACCTGACAACTATCGTCATATAAATATATGGTGGTATTTAGCAACCAAATAGATGAATAATATATGAAATAATTTAATAAATATTGCTATCTGGCAACTCAGTCTTCTAGGCTGATTAATATATGAATTAATTAAATATATAGCACAAACTGGCAACTCAGCCTTTTATTGGCTGGTGAATTAAATACATGGCGCTATCTGGCAACTCAGGCAACTGGCCGATTAGAGGTCTATAAAAGTGCGGGAGGCGGACGAAGGAGTCATACAAGCTCGGTTCCCAGCCGAGCAAGGATCTCTGGTCCTTTCTTTTTAATGGCCCTTTGGGTGGTGAGGAAACCCTTTCCCTCCCATAGAGGCCTCTTAGGTTAGGTATACCCCTTTGGGGGGTTCAGCTTGGGGGAGAACTCCGCCTCCGAGTTGCATACCCCTCTTTCTCTCTTCCTCTCTTGCTATCTCTTCCTTTCTGCCACTTTGGGGGGAATAGCTTGGGGGAGAACTCCGCCTCCAAGTTGCAACCCCATTTTGGGTTGGCAACAAAGATTGGCACTCTCTTCTTCCTCTCTTACTATCCCTTTATGCTCCTTTGGGGGTGAGGCAACGAAGGGGGGTTGGGAGGGCTTAGCAAGAAGGGGGTGGGGGGTTGGCACTCGCAACAAGGGGGTGGGGGGGGGTCGACACTCTCGCAACAAAGGGGGGTGTGGTTGGTACTCTTGCAACAAACGTGGGATGGGTGGCACTCTTGGAACAAAGAAACGGTAGGGTGGCACTTGCAACATTATGCACTATTACGTACTATTTTGCAATTGCATTGCACTCCACCCTTTGACACCATACTACTATATATATATATATATATATATATAATATATATATATATATATATATATATACACACACACCGGGTTGCCCAGAAAAAAGTAAGCTATTGCTTTTATCAACTATTAGAGTACTATTGTCAAGATTTGCTTGGTTTTATAACGATTTAAATAAATAATTTGCTTTTATATGTAGTACTTCTCTATGTCTTTATAATATTTGTTTTTAATATACTCTATTTATCTTTGTTGCAGATTTTAAAAAATAAAACTGAAATAAAATCTTAAAAGCAATAGCTTACTTTTTGGGGGCAATCCGGTATATATATATATATATATATATATATATATATATATATATATATACCTGAAATTATAGACACATGTGGTGTGATAGAGTTGTATAGGAAGAAAGTAACATTATACAGGGTGTCCCGTAAGTCTGGAAACCATGGGCAAAAAAGTAAGTATGTTTTCCCGTTTATGCAAGTGCCTATGATGTCTGAGTAAGACGCATCCAGGTAATTCTGCTCGTAGGAAATCGGAGTCAGAGGGAGGTCGCTGAGAAATTTAACAGATTGCATCTGGGACCGCGCGCCGATAACACACAGCTGTGTCGGCAAACTTGTAGCAAAGTTCAGGGAAATGGGATCCATAGGAGATAAACCACGCAGTGGACCTCCGAGGACATCCACCGACGATGACACAGCCGCTACCATCCTCGCTCATTTCACAAACAGTCCCAAAAGTCTCCGGCGTTTTTATTGCCGTTTTTATAATTTTGCCCTATGGTTCCAGACTTACGGGACACCCTGTATTTCGATATATAAGAGGGGGGGACACAAAGTCCTTTCCTCCCGATTATAAACTTTACAGAAATCCAAAGAAGACAGTAATGGTTTATTATGCATGTGTTGCATAACACATCAATTTATTTGTTTCTCATTAAATCTCAACATGTGGGGCGTTAATTACATGTAGCACATCCAAACGAATTCGAGTTCACGCCATACGTTCGATAGCATATCTCTCGGGGACACTGTTGATGGCATCGCAAATCCTTGCACGAAGCGTGTCACTGTCAGCAACAGGAGTATGGTACACATAACTTACATATCCACACGGTAGCGTCCAGGAGCGTGATATCGGGGGATCGTGGAGCCCATGGCACCGGCCCGTCGCGCCCAATCAGTCTTCCGGGAAAAGTGGTGTTCAAGAACTCACGCACTAACAAACTCCAGTGTGGAGGGGGGTCTTGCTGTACAATGATGAATGGTTGAGGTTGAAAGTCTTCCAACTGCGGAGCTACAAAGCACTCGAGCGTGTCCAGGTACACGTGTGCCGTAACATTCTTTTCAGCAAATAAGAATGGGCCTATCACCCTGTCATGCATTAATCCACACCAAACATTGACAAGAAAAAACTTGATGTGTTATGCAACAACATGCAAAATAAAGCATTACTGTCTTCTTTGGATTTCATGTAATTATTAAAGTTTATAATCGGGAAAGGAAATTTGAGAAGTTTTCGAACGACGGTTGGTTCAGGATCGACCTGAAGTCGACTCGTGTATATATATATAATAATTACGCCCCGGTGGTGGTGTGGTTAGCGTCGCTGACTACGAATCCACTAGCCCCAGGATCGAGACCTGGTAACGGCAGGCGGCGCGCAGCAAAACCCAGCTTTCATCCTTCCATACAATAAAAATTGGTTGGTAGATAAATGGGTACCCTGGGTAGTCTAGTGGTTAAGACGCTGGGCTGCTGGTGGTGGAGCGTGGTTCGGATTCCACGTTAAACTGAGGTCTAAAGTGGAGTGAAAAGCTTGACCTTCGTCAGAATGAACAATTCGGGCGGAAGCTAACCAAAGGTGTGTATATACACGTGAAAAAATGAAGCTGAAAATGAAAATAAAAACGGGTTGAAGATAAATTGAACATTTAAGTGAAAATATTTAAAGAAGAATTCGATAAATGTTTATTTAATTCGAATGTCTCGATTGAGTCATGATGGAAAATAAAATAAAACTGAACACATTTGTTTGTTTATCCTAAACAAAAACAAAAATACAATTATTGGAGTCCGCAATAATATTAGTTTTATACAGTTTTTCCAAACCTTTAAATCCCGTTTTTTTTTTTTTTTTTTTTTTTTTACTTTTCAAAGTAAACTTTATTTTTTATTTTTTTTTTTTTTAAATTTCTATCGTAAACTAACGCATTTACGATATAAATATACAGTCGATGTTATATTCGTCCTTTTGTTTCATTAACGAAACCATATTACTGATAAAATTGTATAAACAATAGATTTACGAAGCTTTTATTTTTCCATTATATTACATCTCGATACGTTATCGGTCTCTCTGCTTCGATACTTCGATTACGATTTAAAGACTAAATCCAGCACGACATCCTCGCCGGGAGACCATTTCTTCGCGCCTAAATTTGAAAATTAAGCGAAAAAACTGTCCAAGAAGAAATTCAAGAAAGCTTCAAATGAAGTTTCTGAAAGTGGAAACGGAACAATTAAGGTTTCGCAAAAGTGAAGCTAATGACGTCAGAAAACTTTTTTATTGCCTCATTCTTTAAAATGAGCGAAGTGGCTTTTATTATGTTCACTATTTTTGGTTACTTTTGAATTAACGTTTTGTTTCTTTTTAAATAATGATGACCTTTGGAAGTTAATTGTTAAATTCATGTAAGAAAACTTGTATTTTCCGTTTTATTTTTGTTCTTTCATTTTTAAAAAAGGTTGCATCAGTCTTTGAAAGTACGAGGCACGGGGGTTTGAGCAATTGTAGGTAAAAATGCCATAATATACGTAGTATATAGTATTAATACTGATACTATTAGTAGTAATATTAGTTACGTTTACCTAACCTAATCTAACGTATGGCATTTTTACCTCGCGGCATGTTGAACGTAAGACACGTTTATTGCACACCAATTTAATTAAACTACAATTTTAAAACACTAAAAAATAGTCTAAATGCGTGGCCGTTCACATATGTCTCAGTATAGAAACGTTAAGTTCATTTGAATCAAATTAACCAATTAATAATAATCTTCATTAAAAATAATTACTCCAGTCGTCGAGGAAAGAATCCCGCAATAACGGTATAAAAAGTATGCTTAATTTTCCCGCTTAATTCACTGCGGAAGAGAGATTATCCACTTATTTTCCCCATACCCGAAGCTTCCTCCTCTCTGTCGCTCACGGCGCATCTGTTGTCTTCGTGTCCAGTTGATGCAATCAAATGAAAGTAATGATAAATGCGAGAAAACATTTACACATTCGACGGAGAACTTTCCCTCTCTGAACTTTGGTTTAAATCTTTCTTCATATATATATATATATATATATATATATATATATGGTGATCAAAAAGTAACGCAACCCATGGAGAAACGCACATAATTGATTTTTTCCTTCTGTTGCAGGCGATGATTCAGAAGTGTGTTGATGCAATTTCACAGGAAACGTTGCAAAGGGTCTTTAAGAACATGAATCGCCGTATCCACTTGTGTGAAGCACAGAACGGTGCCCACTTCCAGCACTTGCTCTGAAATAAATCGTTTTCCCATGGGTTGCGTAACTTTTTGATCACCCTGTGTATATATATATATATATATATATATATATATATATATATATATATATTATAATTTCATTTCACAAGTCTATTGTGAACTCTCCCCAGCGAATTTATTCTATAAGATATCTTGGGTCTGTCTAATAATTTGTTTCTGTTGCTGTGTGGAACTGTTGAAAAGGTTTTTCATTTTCCATTCCTTTCCTTTTTTGCGACTTCACACACCATACCAGGTACAAACAAATTATTAGATGAACCTTGGGTGGGAATTCACCAGCATACAAATAGCATGAAATGGTCGGGAAAGAATTTAGAATAATTTTTTTTAAATAAGACGTGTTGACGATATATATATATATATTATATATATATATATATATATATATATATATATATATATATATATATATGGCATGGTTAATTAATTATTTTTAGGAAAAAGTGATGATGATAAAATTTTCTAATTAATCAATGATTAACTGATTAAAAATTATTAAAATATTAAATACTTCTGAAAAGAGTAAGAAAGAGCTTTATTGTTTCTGTTGCGTGAGATAATACTGAAGAAAACATTTTCTCAAACATTTAGTTTGCTTTAGTTCAAGAAATCAGGCATGGGCGGATTAGACAGTTTATACATGCAAAAAGGTACCAAATTCAAATGATACATTACAAAATTTAAGGTAAAATGATGGTGAAATTATGAGGAAAATTAATCATTTCCCATCATTTTCTAAAAATACTTTTTGATTAATTAATGATTAAATTCGTAACAATGGTAACTGATTAATCAGAACCATGCCCTAATATATGTGTGTATATATATATACACACACACACAGGCCCTCTCAGATGTCCAGAGAGGCCTGGGCTACTTCCAGCTTTTGAGGCCCATAGCTAAACCCAATTATTACTTTCACTGCGAAACATTATATTCAAACCTGAAAGTTTCTAAATTTGAGGCCCCTCTTAAGCTTCAGGTCCAAGCCAAATAGCCCTCCTAGCCCCCCCCATCTATAGGCCCTTAGGCCCTGTATATATATATATATATATATATATAGCTTCTGCCCGAATTCTTCATTCTGACAAAGATCAGGTAAAAATATTTAATATGACAAGCTTGCCACTCCACCTTAGACCTACAGTTCAACGTAGAATCCGAACAGCGCCCAATAGCAGCCCAGCCTCTTAACCACTAGGCTACCCAGGGTACCCATTTATCTACCAACCAATTTTTATTGTGTGGAAGGATGAACAGCTGGGTTTGCTGCGTGCCGCCTGCCGTCACCGGGTCTCGATCCCAGCCGATGGATTCGTAGTCAGCAACGCTAACCATATATAACAAACTGAAGAAACTTGTGCAAAACAATGGATACGGATTTGGTTATTTTTTGAACTATGATAACAAAGACCAGGGTTGCTTTCAGTAGTGGTGATAAACTATGTATTGAGGCCTCGTTATACACTGACCTCCTCCTAAGTATACGTAGCGTAGTAGAATAAACAATATTAGTAACAACAACAACAACAACGATAATAATATCAATATTACAACTTACTATTGTATTTATCGTATCAGGACAATTGCCCCCGGAGGACAATTGCCCCCCTAGGACAATTGCCCCCGAGGACAATTTCCCCCAGAAAAATTGACCCCCTAGGACAATTGCCCCCCGAGTAGTTGTAAAATGGGTAAAACTTTTCAGGATCAAATAAAAGGTTTAACTTACCAACTACCCAACCAACTACCCAACCAACTACCCAACCAACTACTATTTAACGAAAAAATTATATATAGTAAATAAAAGGTTTAAGTTGTCAAGCGCTATTTAACGAAAGTTCCTCCAGCATAATTATCTCAATTTTCTTGTGTCCGCAAGCCCATTACAAACATGCAGTTTATTAAGAGTGAGAAAGGACGTGACAAATTAGTGTTTGAAGATTATATTTATGTTAAACAAAAGGATTTAGCTAACGGCGTTATTTCGTATGAGTGCGAGCATCGTAGATATAAAGCAGCATGCAAAGCTAAAGTCAAAGTTTTTGAAAATGAAATTGTTGGGCGACTTCATGCTCATACCCATGCACCCGACGCTACAAGTATGATGCTGCTAAAACTGTTGAGCAAATAAAAGTGCGTGCTGAAAGCTCCCAAGAAACTTCTCAGCAAATAATAGCAAGTGCAGTTATAGGTTTAAGTGAGGAAGCAGCCATAAAATTGCCACCTCTTCATCACTTGCGCCGTAACATTAGACGCCAAAGGCAACGAGCTAATGTTTCCCCCCCCTTTGCCTTTAAATGCACAAGAATTGGTTTTAGAAGATAGGTATAAAACAACGCAAGATGGTCAAAATTTTCTGCTTTACGACTCAGGCAACTCAGATAAAAGAATTTTGATTTTTGGCACGCAGAAAAATTTGGAAATTCTTTCTTCTTCTTTTCATTGGTTTCTCGACGGAACGTTCAAAACAGTTCCTCAGATTTTTGCTCAGCTTTATACAATCCATGCTTTGCAGGATAGTCGTACGATACCCTTGATTTATGCTCTCCTTCCTGATAAAAGTCAAGCGACATATACAACTTTTTTGCAAGAGTTGAAGAATTTAAATGAAGAATTATCCCCAGTCAGCATAATGGTAGATTTTGAGAAATCTATGATCAATAGCTTGCATGCTGTCTTTCCAGAAACTGAGGTAAAGGATTGCTTATTTCATTTTAGCCAGAACATTTATAGAAAGATACAAAATTGCGGACTGCAGCAGACATATCAAGATGATAAAGAGTTTTCTCTTACCATGAGGATGCTCGCTGCTTTGGCCTTTGTTCCAACAATTGACATTGAAGAAGCTTTTGAAAAATTGATGGAAATAATGGCTCCGGAAACCCAACCAATCCTCGACTACTTTGAAGACACGTATATTGGACGACCTTGTCGGCGACGAGAGCCTTTGTTTGATATGGCTCTATGGGGCATGTACACCAGAGCAAATGAAGAGCTTCCAAGAACAAATAACTCCGTCGAGGGATGGCATAGGAGTTTTTTGGCTAGTACTGGATGTTGCCATCCGAATATCTGGAAATTCATTTCGATAATCCAACGAGAACAATCACTTCAGGAGGTTTGTATTACTCAGAGTTTAGCAGGCATTCCAAACGAAGAATCACGAAAAAAGTACAAAGATTGTTTCCATCGTATAATCAGTTTAGTTAAAGATTATAACAACAGAGAGATTTTAGCTTTTTTACAGGAATTGCTTTTAATCTAAGTTTTTAAAATAAATTTTAGCCTATTTTAACTATTCAACTTTTTTGTATTATTTTTCAAAATAAATGTTCTTAAGAATATTAATTTAATTTATCCTCGTGGGGGGAGGGGGAAATTGTCCTCGGGGGAAATTGTCCTAGGGGGCAGTATTTATACGTGTTGATGGTGCACACCAGTTGCTTCAGGAAGCATACGTACATGTACAATACATGTGACATATACGTATATATACACATGCATATGTTATATATATACACACACACACACACACACACACATATATATATATATTATATATATATATATATATATATATATATATATATATATAGACATACACGTGTCCATACATACATATATACATACATATACATACAGACGCATACACACATGCCCATTATACATTTAGATAAATGGGACGGTAATGCCTTCATATACTTACATAGCATAGTCAGTGCCATTAACAAACAAATTTTATGCTTTATTGGCAGCAGTGATGTAGTCGAGACCACCAAGTCCGAGACCGAGACCGAGACCTGATCCTGTGAGACCAAGATCGAGACCGAGATCAAAGGTTCGAGATCGAGATCTACCTTCCGAGATCGAGACCCTTAAAATTCGAGACCGAGATCGAGATCGAGACCAAGCTCATGCCCTTTCAATTTGTTTTACACTACTCTGGAAATTAGACTATAAGTATATTAACAAACTAATAACTACTTTCTCAGATGTAGTGTGTTGAATGCAAAACGTGTAGCCTATAAATTAACAAATGAATATATATACCATATGTCCCACAAAAAAGTACACCCAACTTTAGATTGTACTAACTCCTCCAAAAATTGAGATATTTTGGATCTGTTTGTTTGATTTAATATAGCAAATTATTCTTTGTTAACGTTCAAAATTTATTCATGTTTAAACGATTTAGTGTTTAAGCATCTGCTTTTAACTGAAGGTACAACAAAATGGATTGCGCAAAATTGGTGAATGAAAAAATAATGTGTGTGCTATCGATGTAATGAAAAGACAAATACATAATAATAGATACTTTAACATAATTTTAATAAGATACAAAGTAGATTTTTCTTTATTCCTTATTGCAAAAGTTATGCTTAGTTTCGTTTTCTTTCAACATGACCGCCATTCCTATCGATACAAATCTGGAGTCGAGCTCTCATCTTCCCCATCACTCTTTTGATAAGATCTGGAATGTCTTTTAACAAGTTGATTTCAGCTGTGATGCGAGTCCTCAAATCATCTAAATTGATAGGTTGTGATGCAAATACTCTATTTTTCAAATGACCCCATAAAAAGTAATCACACGGGGTCAAGTCAGGGCTGAATGCTGAATGTTCTCGTCTGTTCTTGCCGTCTTTGGATGGCCTGAACGTCCTTTGTTCAAATTGAGGACCGTTCCTTCTTCTTTGTATTTCCGAACATTCTTCAAAATTGTATGTTTAGTTGGAGAAGCTCTATCGGGAAATTGCAGTTCGAAGGTATTCTGAACTTGTTTTAAGCTTTTAGTTTGCAGATAAGTTGTGACCATGAGGACGCGCTGCCTTCGTGTAAACTGCTTGATAAGGGTTTCAAAGTTATTTATAAATTTAGTAATTCAGATTCTTCATTTATATGTATGACTCGTATCTTAGATACAAAAGTTAGAATTATTTAAAAAAAATTTGCAATATCCTTCGACGTAAAAAGTAGCACATTGGTTAAAGCAAGAGGAGCTATCTGGCTGGGAGAAATGATCATTCGGCGCAACCCATTTTGCTGTACCCTTCATTTAAAAGCAGATGCTTAAACACTAAATCGTTTAAACATGAATAAATTTTGAACGTTAACAAAGAATAATTTGCTATATTAAATCAAACAAACATCCAAAATATCTCAATTTTTGGAGGAGTTAGTACAACCTACAGATCTACAGATCTACAGATCTACAGAAGCTAAGGCTAACAAAGACCCTAAGATCCACTCTAAGGTTAGCCCGAGAGAAAGGAAAGAGTAGCGGGTTAAGAGAAGAGAAGAGAATAAGGGTTAAGTAAGAGCAACACCTTTCACTCATGGGTTAACATTCATTCAGAAAAAGAGGAAAAGTGTCTCACCATCATCATCCGCCGGCCACTGCCGACAAGTCAGAAAGATAGTCGGAGAGAATAGGAGAGGGTGAAAGATGAAAAGAAGTAAAATAAGAACGCTTACAAACCATGCAAACACAGTCTTAACTCACTGTCATACCATGCAAACTACAAACATGCAAGAAAAGAGTTAGAGACATGCAAAGTAAGAAAAAAAAAAAAAAAAAAAAGTAGTAAGTTAAACAAAAAGTGGGTTAGTTTACGCTATGAGCTACATCTACATTCGTGTTAGTCTAATTTTTTTTTTTTTTTTTTAATAATTTTATTGCTGGCATCACACGCTGGCATGTCACAAGCTGGCATTCATCGTCAACAGACTCATCCTCGAGCACCACCACCAGAGCTTCTGTTGCTAACTTTGTTGTTTTTTAAATTAAACAACGTTAATACCTTTAAAATGTCTGTCAAGACGGTTCTTAAACATATTATCGCTGGTAGAATGAACGACTGACGCGGGAAGATTATTCCATTTATCAATTACTTTAAACGTAAAGAAGTTTTTAGCGATATTAGTAATAAAACGCCTGCCACGCAACTTAATCCGTTATTGCGAGTATTACTATTATCAAAAGTGAACAATTTGTCAAAATTTACGTTATCGATGTTATTAACGATTTTGAAAACTTCAATAAGCTCCCCCCTTAATCTCCTAGTTTCGAGTGAATACAGGTCTAACTCATTAATCCTATCTTCATAAGGCTTATTGCGCAATGACGGAATAAGTTTCGTGGCACGACGCTGAACCCTTTCTAACCTATCAATATCCTCACGCAAGTACGGGCACCAAAACTGAACTGCATATTCTAAATGAGGCCTGACTAGGGACTTGTAAAGGGGCAATATAATATCCTTCGATTTAAATTCGAAATTACGCGCTATGAAACCTAACATCCTATTAGCTTTTGCGCAAGACTCCAGGCACTGGTTCCTAACCTTTAAATCCTTAGATACGCGTACGCCTAAATCTACTTCCTCGTCAACGCTCGCTAACTCCCTATCATCCATCGTATACGCGTAATTATTGTTGCGAGAACCTATATGCAAAACTTTACATTTGTCTACGTTAAATTGCATCTGCCACTTATCTGTCCACTCCATAATCCTATTTACATCGTCTTGAATCCTATTTCTATCGTCCTCGTTAACAACCTTACCGCCTATTTTAGTATCGTCCGCGAATTTTGACACGTTACTAGTCAATCCTACATCTATGTCGTTAATGTAAATTACGAATAGCAATGGGCTTAACACTGAACCCTGTGTTAGGTATTCTGAACTTGTTTTAAGCTTTTAGTTTGCAGATAAGTTGTGACCATGAGGACGCGCTGCCTTCGTGTAAACTGCTTGATAAGGGTTTCAAAGTTATTTATAAATTTAGTAATTCAGATTCTTCATTTATATGTATGACTCGTATCTTAGATACTAAAGTTAGAATTATTTAAAAAAAATATTTGCAATATCCTTCGACGTAAAAAGTAGCACATTGGTTAAAGCAAGAGGAGCTATCTGGCTGGGAGAAATGATCATTCGGCGCAACCCATTTTGCTGTACCCTTCAGTTAAAAGCAGATGCTTAAACACTAAATACACGCTCAATTGGAGCACTAGAGGCAGGCACTGTTAAAACAGTCATGGCAATATTGGCCAGTGATGGGAATTTATCCCTTTTCTGGTGCCAAAACTTTATTGGAGAGCAGTTGTCTAAAATATGAGATTCATCGATCTCTAAGAGGTACCGCCGCAACTGTTCCCTGCGGTTCAAAATCTTCCCAGTTTCAGCGTTCTTCTGCTTGGACCGATAGCTTTGATATTTTGCCATTATCAGTTATGGAAATGCCACAAAATTTGCAAAATGCCATGTTTTTTTTTGTGGCCATCACCTTTTCCAACATTGTCTTTGCGATTTTTATAGCCAAAAATTATAACGGCTGACCGATTAGACATATTTTAGTATGATTATTTACAAATCTATAAGTCAAACTGAATACACTACACAGTTAATAAATGGAATACAAAACTAAACTACACACTGTCACTAACAGCACGTGCCAAAAACTGATTAGGAAACAAAATAAATTCAGCTTAAGGGGAGGTGTGGCGTGATAAAAGTTCCGCCGTGACATCATTGATGACGTCATTTTTTAACATTTACAATTGGCAATTGCAATTTGTTCTACGAATCGGTACGTTGTAAATATAAGTGATGTGAAGGGTTGTCGAGTTATTCTATGCTTTATTGAATTTATCGGTACTGTTTTCTTTATGCTGTATTTCTTGCATTATTTTTGTGTGAAGTATTTTATTTTTTCAAATACATATTGGATGGAGAATAATCGTTTTTATCACGCCACAGAGGTTGACACGCCGTTTGGCAACACTAATTGGCCGTATAATATATACTTATATATATAATATATGTAATTCTCTATTTAGTGTTTCCATTTTCAATAAAATTAGTCTGACGGGGGCGGAGGGGGGCAAATTTTTTTGTAGCGCTAACCTAAAAAAATCCAGACCCACACACCCCCGCAAGACAAACGTGGCAACTAAAAACAGGGTGACTGATTAGTGAATACCTAGAGTCCCTTACTTTTACAAACTTTCATAAACATTCTGAATTGTGTCTGTTCAACCAAGCCACCATCATGAGTATGCCAATAACATGTATTTTTCATTACGGTCTCGAGAGGTCTCGAAAGGTCTCGGGGAGAAAAACCGAGACCGCGTCTGTCGAGACCGAGATCGAGACCGAGATCTAAATAGCGGAGACCGAGATCGAGATCGAGATCTGCAAATTTGGTCTCGAGATCGGTCTCGAGACCGAGACCGATCTCGAGACCTACATCACTGATTGGCAGAATGGAGTTGTATGGTAAATCTTATTAGATAATGCAGAGTAGCGAAGTACGCTAGTTTAAAGGTATAGAGACAGAGACAAAAAAGTACATGGAGATTATCTCTTGTAAGCTACAAACATATGTTTAGAAATACATACAATATGGATATTGATCTAAGATTACATATTCACATAACTACACATAATTACAAATAGGTATTCGGTTAAGATTATACGTTTGTATTTATTGGGGTATTAGACGCTGAAAAATAATTGTATAATTAAATATCGAAATATTAATTACCTTGTATCTTAACTTTAGATGCCTTGACCTTGCGCATATTTGGTTTTATTTTTATCAGTTATAGTTTAATTTTGTTACAGAAATAAGACATGGGATACAGAGTTATGGCTTGTATGATCTGATGAATTTGTCTTTCAGTTCCTTTGAAAGATTTTTAATGTTATACACTGTTTTATCTCTTAATCAAGTGAATTCCAAGGTTTGGACCTTTTGAGGATAAGGAACTAGTCGTACAATCTAGAGTATAACTCGATTTTCTGATGTACGTGTTTGATTGTTTTGTGTTAAAGTGTGGTTGTGTTTGGAAAGCTGATATTTTGTTTTGGATGATTTCTGAAGCAGTATTATGGACGATTTGATACATATATGAGGCACTGTTAATTTGTAGATTTCTTCTAGTTTGAGAATTTTTAGCTCATTGAACATTTGATCTGTACTTTTCATTATGCTTGTTCTATTTATAGATTCCCTCATTAATCTTTTTTGCATTGTTATGAATGACTGTAGCGAATATTGACGTGTGCTTCCGTAAGCACTAATGCAGTACACTGCGTTCGAACTCATTAAGCAGATTACATTTTCTCCAATGTTTTCCAAAGTTTTTCCCCGCTTTCAATAAAATTTGTAGCAAATAATCACTATATATAGCAGCATTGATGGTATTCATTTCGATAAAATATTTTGATAATTAAAATAATTATCTCATTTTATTGAAAAATACATAAAATATTGTGTTCCGAATTATTAAGCAAGTATTCTATTTACGGATCTAAATGGTGAAAATGGGTAAGAAGAAGGATTTAACATTAACTGAGAAAAGAAAAATAGTCAAGTTACTCGCTGAAAATATAAAATCTATTGAAATTGCGAAGCAGTTTGGCAGGGCTTATCGAACTGTAAACAAGTTTGTAGCGGAGGGTACCAAACTGAGGCAGCGAATTGATAAAGGAGCTATAAGAAAAGTGACAAGGCGGCAGATATCTGTAATCAAGCGCAAACTGCAAAGCATCGATTGTCCTCAAGTAAAGAGGTTTTTGAGCAGGCTGGCATACATAATGTACCAAGAACATCTCGATGTGGAATCCTCCAAACAATTGGCAAGACGTGTAAACCTACGATTCAGTCACCATTAACACCCAGGTACAAGAAGCAGCGTGTTGAATGGGCGTGTCAGTACGTGAAAACAGATTTTAATACTGTATTGTTCACCGATGAATGAAAAGCAACCCTTGAGGGACTTGATGTTTGATCAAGAAGATGGATTGCTGAGAGCCAATTTCTACCATCGAGATTAAGACGCCAACAAGGTGGAGGTAGTGTCATGTTTTGGGCAGGATTGATAGGCAATGAAGTAGCTGTCCCATACAGAGTATCTGATGGTGTAAAAATGAATGCCCAGTCTTACACAAACTTTCTAAAAGAAAACCTCATTTTATGGTAGAGATTGACCCTTAGTAATCCATCTTCTTGACCAACCATCAGATCCCTCAAGGGTTGCTCTTCATTCATCGGTTAACAATACAGTATTAAAATCTGTTTCCACGTACTGACGCGCCCATTCAACACGCTGCTTCTTGTACCTGCGTGTTAATGGTGACTGAATCGTAGGTTTACACGTCTTGCCAATTGTTTGGAGGATTCCACATCGAGATGTTCTTGGTACATTATGTATGCCAGCCTGCTCAGAAACCTCTTTACTTAAGGACAATGGACGCTTTGTAGTTTGCGCTTGATTACAGATATCTGCCGCCTTGTCGCTTTTCTTATAGCTCCTTTATCAATTCGCTGCCTCAGTTTGGTACTCCGCTACAAACTTGTTTACAGTTCGATAAGCTCTGCCAAACTGCTTCGCAATTTCAATAGATTTTATATTTTCAGCTAATAACTTGACTATTTTTCTTTTCTCAGTTAATGTTAAATCCTTCTTCTTACCCATTTTCACCATTTAGATCCGTAAATAGAATACTTGCTTAATAATTCGGAACACAATATTTTACATATTTTTCAATAAAATGAGATAATTATTTTAATTATCAAAATATTTTATCGAAATGAATAACATCAATGCTGCTATATATAGTGATTATTTACTACAAATTTCATTGAAATCGGGAAAAAACTTTTGAAAACATTGGAGAAAATGTAATCTGCTTAATAAGTTCGAACGCAGTGTATTGTAGGTGTGGATACACCATGGTGAAGTATATGGATCGAAGAACCTGTTTTTGGAGTTCTGCACCTGCTTTCCTAATTATGAATAAGAACTTGGCTAATTTGTTGCATAGATCTTCAGTGGACTCTTTGAATGAGAGGTTTGAATTGATGGTAATTCCCAGAAGTTTGGCCGATTGCACTCACTTAACAGGGATTGAATTATTTGGAGGTTTAAAGGGGGAAACGATTTCTTTTTTTGTGATAACTATGTAAGCTGTTTTTTAAGACTTAAGGTCAGTTTGTTGGCGTTAAGCCATATATAATCACTTTGGAGTTCATTGTTGGGAGTTGTTTGGAGTGGTAACGATTTTTATATGAGGTTATGATTGAAGTATCATCTGCGTACTGATAACAGGAAGAGTCGTTTATATAAAGGGAGAACAGGATAGGAGTCAGAATGCTCTCTTGGGGTACTCCGTGAGAGATGCGTCTTGTCTGTGAAGTTAGAGAGCCCTGTTCTATAAATTGTGTCCTGTTAGCCAAGTACGAGTTGAACCATCTTTAGGGTAGTCCCCTGAAGACATAGTGTTCGAGTTTTTTTAAGAGTATGTCATGAGGTGCTGTGTCAAAGGCCTTAACAAGATCAAGTCGTTGAGATTAGTATAAAATCCCTCTAATATTGCGGTTATTGCGTCATTAGTAGTGTCTTTACTTAGAAAGTGAAACTGTTTTTTGTGTAGGATTTTGTATATGAATAGGCAGTTTGGGAAAACAATTTTGAATGGATAGATTTATGAGCTTTGAAAGCTTGGCCACAATTAAGTTTGCGCAGTCTTTGTAAATTCTGTTTGGGATTGTGTCTAGGGTACAATTTTTATTTTTTATTTATTTTATGGCTGTCATTAGATCGTGTGTCGTAGTCGAGGATAGGAAGAAAGAGTGTTCCAGGTTCCAGTATTGTGAGGATCGCCTTTGTATTCTTCGAATTTATGTTTATAATAATTAGCTTTAGCTTTGTGTATTAACGAATTAAGTCTGTTTCTATAGTGAATGTAGACTTACTTTGTGAGTAGACTTCCTTCACATTTTTATATAGCTTATGTTTTTGTTTAATAAATGTCTTTAGATCTGGGGTCAACCAGGGATTGTTGATTCGAATCGTAGGAATATGTTTTTTCAATGATGGGGCAGGATTCATTAAAAATATGCCATAGGTTTCCTGAAACTTTTCAAATTTGGTGTTTATATCGGTATGCGGGTTGTCAGTGAAGTCGAAATCTGTTTCGCCTAATTTCGTTTTGAATTTATTATGCTGATTATGGCCTTGTTTTTCTGAATTTAGGGTTTGTGTACTTTTGGGTGTTTGCCGTTGTTTTGCTTGTGACGTAATTTGGAAGGTGGTCAGTTATATCTGCAAGGAGTATCCGTGTGTCATGTATGTATTGTGGGTCGATATCTGACTATATGTAGTCGATAAGAGAAGCTTTGGTAAGGTCAGTATGGGGGCGTGTTGGCCTTATTACGTGGGTCTTATATCCTTCGCCGATCATTTTGTTCCATAATGATTTGGCAGTGCAGTCTGTTCCTATTTTCATCAAGTCTATATTAAAGTCTTCAAGGATGAAAGAGGGCGAACTCTTTAGAGATTGATGACTGATTAGATTTTGTAAAGTATTAATGTAGTTACTTGAGCTACCATTAGGTGGTCTGTATATTGCCAGTATGTTGAGAAAGGTTTTGTCAAGAGTAAAATTTACCGCACATGTTTCAATGTGGATTTCTACTGTACGCAGTGGGAGAAATTTTGGGCATTTTATATTTTTTATGTAGATATGAATGCCGCCGCCTCTTCTTTCTGTGCGGAAAATGTCATAAAATATATATACCTCTAAAGGAAAACGATGTTTATACGGGTTCTGTATGAAGGTTTCCATGAGCGTAATTACATGGAAATCTTTTTTAATTAAAGATGATGTATCTTTGAGATCATGATGATGTTTAACAAGGCTTCTTATATTAAGGTTCAAAGTTGATAAGTAATCGTCAGTGGGCTTTGTGTTGAAGTCGTTAATAGATAGGTATTTTGAATCTTTATCAACGAAATTGGTAGGGTACCTATAAAATTAGTCAACCAAGAGGATGGGCACGTGTTGGAATTTGGGTGAATGAAAGCATGTATAAAAGAATAAAATCTGAAAGAGAGAAGGAAAAGAGAAGAGAAGGAAAGAGAAAGAGAAAGGAGAAAGGAAAGAGAAGGAAAAAACTTACACTTAATTAGTATATGAAGGCTCATTGGCATCGTATATAGAATACAATCTGATTTCTAAGTAGTGAGGTGGGAAAAACAACATTATATATATATATATCAAACTTTAAAAAACAATACACATACGGAAGAAAGAAGCCAATTCGGGGCTTTTAACTTAAACTCCAAGACCATAAATTGGGAAATCAGATCACACATGGCCCAAATAGAGTGGAGAACAGTTTTAGAGAATAAAACAACTGAGGAAATGCTAACAACCTTGGAAGAAATGACGCTGAGAATTTTGGAAAAATATGCTCCGAAAGCACAGTCGAAAGGAAAGAGGAACTGGCTAGAGAGGCGAAAGAGAAGAATTTCCGCAAAAGAAAGAGAATAGCGACGAAATTAGCTAACTGCGGGGACAATAATGCCAGGAAAGTAATACAAGAAAAAATGGAGAGAATCGATTGGGAAATACAAACTCTGATAAAGGGCCATACAGAGATGGAAGAGGAAAAGGCGCTAGAAGCAATAAAGGAAAATCCAAAATACTTCTACAGCTATGCGAAAAGGAAAACAAAACCGCGCGCTACTATCGGGCCCTTATGGAAAGGAAATAACGAACTAACAGACGATCTAAAAGAAATATCTGAAACATTGAGAGCCCAGTATGAATCGGTCTTCAGTACTCCAAAAAGTGACAAAGCGATACCTGACATAGATGCATTCTTCAAAGAGAAATTGCAAGGAGAATGTATAACCGACTTTTATTTTACCCCAGAAGATGTAGCGAGAGCTATAGGACAAATGAAATCACATTCAACTGCAGGTCCGAACAAATGGAACGCACTATTAATTAAAAACTATAAAAATGAAATAGCTACACCCTTATACTGGATATGGAGAAGATCCCGAGACACTGGGGGAATACCGAGCATC
The DNA here is from genome assembly GCA_023014485.1 of Bathynomus jamesi. Lineage (NCBI taxonomy): Eukaryota > Metazoa > Arthropoda > Malacostraca > Isopoda > Cirolanidae > Bathynomus > Bathynomus jamesi. The sequence continues at coordinate 49,128 of JAJOZX010009319.1, forward strand.
TTGAAAAGAGCATACATTGTCCCTATATATAAACGCGGGGATAGATCTCAAGCAAAGAACTATAGACCAGTGTCCTTGACGTCCCACCTCATCAAAATATTTGAAAGAATAGTCAGAAAGAAAATCTATGACTTCTTTGAGACATAGAATAGAATAGAATAGAATAACCTTTATTAATAATAAAATAAATACAGTAGTCTTTTTACAACTTACAATTTTTACAATGACATAAATAATTGTGAAGCTCGACTATTTATTTTTTTTTTATTTTTAATTTGGCCCTTAAGCTTTAGGCTTTACTGGGAAAGATTCAATGAAAATCAGCACGGATTACGATCAGGTAGATCATGCCTATCACAACTTATATAGCATTATAACAATATCCTAGATGCACTTGAAGGCAATGAAAACTATGTCATATACACGGATTTTGATAAAGCTTTCGACAAATGCGATCATGGTATAATAGTACATAAAATGAAACATATGGGAATAACAGGGAAAGTGGGAAAATGGCTCTACAACTTCCTCAGAAAACGACTACAGGTGGTCAAAATTCAAGGTGTATCATCATCAGAATCAGAAGTACGCAGCTCAGTACCACACGGTACAGTGCTGGCCCCACTCCTGCTCATTATCATGCTAACAGACATAGACAGTGGAGTTAACAGTATAGTAACATCTTTTGCGGACGATACAAAGATGAGCAGAAAAATCAGCGATGCGAATGACGTGGAGGTCTTACAGAGGGACACGAACAAAATATACACATGGTCAGAAGACCACAATATGACATTTAACACCGAGAAATTTCAGCTCTTGAGATATGGTAGGAATGAAGAATTTACACAGATTGCATATTATGCTCCAGATAGACAGGAAATTCAGAGAAGCACGAAAGCGGTTGACTTGATGGTAATGACCGATTATGCCAAATTCGAGACACAAAATCAGATAGCAATAAACAAAGCAAAAAGAGTCGCGGGACAGGTACTAAGAACGTTCAAAAGGAGGGATAAGACAGTAATGATTTCCCTGCTGAGAACAATGATCATACCAAAACTTGAATACTGCTCAGTTTTGACGTCCCCATATAAAAAGGAAGAATTAATGAACTAGAAGAAACGCAGAGACATTTCACAGCCAAGATTGATGGCTGCAAAGAACTCAACTACTGGGAAAGACTACGTAAACTAAATCTGTACTTCCTGGAAAGAAGAAGAGAGAGGTACACCATATGGAAAATTATCGAAAAACTGGTACCAAACCAAAAACTAAACCCAATTACCATTCAAACAACACTGGAAAATAGGAAAGGCAGAATGTGTAGTGCTCCCAAATTAAAGGCCCGACAAGGGGCTTCCTCAGCCCTCAAGGAAAATAGCTTTCTTGTCAGGGGGCCAAGAATTTTCAACCAGTTTCCAAAGGACCTCAGAAACGTTACAGGGGTCAAAGTTGGTCTTCAAGAGAAGACTAGATGCCTGGCTCAGGACGGTACCAGATGAGCCGGGTGTACCTGGCTATGTGCGGTGGAGAGCGCAAGAAAGCAACTCGCTCCTCCACCAAGCCAGACCTAGAGGCGGGGCCACCAGCTTGACCTTCGTGTGAGAGACCAACGCACGCAACAGCAACGAGGTAACGAGGTATATATATATATATATATACATACACACGTTGTTTTTAGTAAATAAATCTCCGAAAGAATTCAGAGATTTATAAGTAAGGGAAAGTCGGTAAAGGTGGAAAAACACGTTAATAAACAAATTGAGCGATGACAGTCTTTATAATCTTTGACTGTTAATAATCCTGTATGATAAATATAGTATAAATGCAGCATCTTAAAAATTAATGAATAACACTGGTCAACACTCATTTTATTGCCAATCATATTAGAGTGATTTTGGGGTAACTTTGTGGTGCTGATTCCGAATGTGACATCGGTTTTGCTAGATTGGCTCTAATTTATGAGATAATTGGTACCCCATTGAAACACGTAAAAATGCAAAAAATTTAATGTTCAGGCGGAGCCTACTTACAAATCGCATTGAAATTGTCTCAAATCATACAAAAGTAAACACATGAAATACATAATGGCATTTTATTCGGTCTCACCATCTAGAATGTTCCGGTAGTTTCCCATATGCACGCGTTATGGTTACGTTTCCTATTAATTGAGGGTATTCATTATCTCAAGAACTAGAGCCAAATCGGAAAAACTACTTTCATTTTGGAATTTAGCAACCCCAAAATACCCTAAATTCGTACGAATTTCCTTGGCAACGAAAAAAAAATTTTTTTTTGTTGACCTGTGTAATGTATCTCCTAAAGGAGGTCATGAAAAAGAAACTTTTTCCTACATCATTATTAGGGCAATAAACATATGACACAGGACAAAGAATACAGCAATGGGTTCTAGTTGGGAGAGTGAAAACAGGACTAAACATAATAGAGAATAAAAAAATAAGGAAGAATATTAATCAATATTCTAGCAGAAATTAATAGTTACTGTTACCCGAGTTAAATAATATTACTGCCGCACTACTAATAATTACTACTAATAACGTACTTATATTAGGGCAATAGTTATAGTTACCTAAAATTAGGTACCTAGTATTACTAGTATTCATAATCATCATCATCATCATCATCGTAATGCTAATACTAATACATGATAATACTAACAGTACGTAGTGCTGACTAGTATCAGATAAAGGGTAGTGTGATTAGTGGATTACGAAATAGGTATTACCTACATTAATAACAATAATAATAACAACAATGATAATAAGTATAGCCATACTACTACTAATACTACTACTATTACTAATAATAATATTGAATATGATGACAATGGTAATACTGGTATGTTAATCGGAATGTAATCACTCACGAGACCGAAGAATGATTACGTTCCGATTAACATTCCTATTACCACATCCCCTTTTTGTTGAATCCCTGACCGAAGTCACTATTCATCATGTCACAAAGAAGAAGAAACACAACACAATAAATTCATCATCTACTGGGGCTACCAACAAAGAAAACATTAGTCACGCTAAAACGAATAACCTGCAAACCGCAACTTTTCATCTCAACTTCCACTTAAGCTGTGATTACGATTGTTTTGAGCGTTGATTGGTAATATACAGGGTGTTTCAGGTCGACCCTAGAAATATGGAAATTGGCGGAATTACTATGACAAATTTCAAATACCAAATACAAACTACCAAACTATAAATTCCGCCAATTTCCATATTTCTAGGGTCGACCTGAAATACCCTGTATATACAGGGTGGGCGGAAAGTAGCTCCCTATTTTGGATTGGTAAAAAAATACGTATATTATCCATTTATTTCAGAAGAAATAATATGAAAAGGTAGGCATACATGGTAGGTTTTCTCTAAAATTCAATGTGGGCTCCAACTCTTTCCACCAGCTTCTGGAGCCGCCCAGGAATGGCGTCCACTGACTTTAGCAGGAACTCCGGCGGGATGGAGGACGACTTCCCGAATTCGGTCCTCCAGTTCTTCCAATGTCCTCGGTTTGGTGCGGTAGACTTCTTCCTTTACCCACCCCCAAAGAAAGAAGTCGCACGGTGTCAAGTCGGGGCTCCTGGCTGGCCATTGATGTGGACCACGACGACCCATCCAACGCCCAGGGAAGTGGGATCCAGCCCTCACGGACAACAAGAGCGAAGTGCGGAGGGGCGCCATCTTGCATAAATATCAGATCGTCGATGTTCTCCCATGTGCTGACAACCGGCCAGACCTCGTTTCGCAACATAGCAAGGTACCGCTCAGCATTCATGGTGTTGCGCAGAAGGAACGGGCCCACAACCTGATCTGAGGTCATACCACACACCGTTACACTGAACCGATTCTGCCGTTTTTCAGCGGTAACCGTGCGACTTCTTTCTTTGGGGGTGGGTAAAGGAAGAAGTCTACCGCACCAAACCGAGGACATTGGAAGAACTGGAGGACCGAATTCGGGAAGTCATGTCCTCCATCCCGCCGGAGTTCCTGCTAAAGTCAGTGGACGCCATTCCTGGGCGGCTCCAGAAGCTGGTGGAAAGAGTTGGAGCCCACATTGAATTTTAGAGAAAACCTACCATGTATGCCTACCTTTTCATATTATTTTTTCTGAAATAAATGAATAATATACGTATTTTTTTACCAATCCAAAATAGGGAGCTACTTTCCGCCCACCCTGTATATATATATATATATATATATATGTTTGTGTGTGTGTGTGTGTGTGTGTGTGATACAACTCAGAATATGTATAAACTAAAAGGTTTTCATCAGTAAAAGAGTTTTTTTATTCATCAAAGGTACGTTTACTGAACGTGTATAGATGTTTTATAAACGTATAGTAAACTTATCTTCATTTGCAGGGTACGTTTTCACCGATAAGTAGGAGCCCCCCTCCCCCCCATATGCCATTATACCAGGCATTCACAACGTTTTAAGAAATAATAACTTATAAAGTTAAATATACAGTCTCGTTCCTTTACGAAGTATACCTATAGTATCAGCGAATTAATTCATTTTTAATGTAACTTTTGCCTTAATAGCTTGATAACTTACATTTCATTATAATTGAATTAGGAGAAAAAATGGCGTTGCACATTCTATTGTTTGGAGTTTGTTTACCTGCATATTCTGTTTTATGCTTGTTACACACCATTGTTTTCGAAGCTATTGTGATTTCTCTTTTCCGCCACGCCACACGTATCTCGTACATATAAAGGGAATAATCAAGATTTGCTAGCTATTTCCTGTTTATATGCAAGACATGGCTTTAATATATATATAAGAGAGTTTTATGTATGTAGGCTTAATAACCTTTTAAGATTTTGGGAAGTAGTAAATAACTTGATTAAAATTATTTAAATGATTTACAATTCGACGCACTGAAGTAAAAGACTGAAATGCATTTTTCACCGATTTTTACCTTTTGCCAAAAAGTGATTCAAATACTTGAATTCGCACTCTGCGTGCCAAGTGCATGCCCGAGAAATGATTCAAATAACTCAGTGACTCAATCGCACTTTGTGGAAAGAAGAAAGCTATATTTTTCGTATTTTCATGAACGTCCGCAAAAGTGCGCCCCTCCCCTCCCAATAAATATATATTTTGTTCTGGAATGAAAATTTTAAAATTTTAAAGAATCAGTGAAAGTATTGGCTAAATTTGGCTGATACCCAAAAAGTAGCCATTTCTGCCGATGCCCATTAATCAACACATCACTAATAGTCTGGTAGCACAGACCCTGATTTTACTGGAACTCCCATAGAGGAAGAAGAGAGCCAAAATCAAGGTCCAAGGTTTTCGAGATGCCTGGACAATCTGCGTTTGAAAGATTGAAGGTCATAGACAAGGGGAAAGATGGACTGAAGAAGATTGTTCCAGAGTTGACTGGTTGAGTGGATGAAAGATGGATAATACCGATTAACCCTTGCATTAAAGAGTTGGACAGAAAAGGAATGAGAATGTGTCGAAAGTCTGGTACTGCGTGCTCTTTTTAAAGAGGAGGCATACAATTAGGAGTTCAGAAGAGCAGTGTCCTTTATATCAGCGATAGTAAAGGGAGGGTGAGGCAACATTGCGGCGAAGAGAGAGAGAGATTGAAGACAGTTAGTAAGAGTCGGAGAATTGATGAGACGAAAAGCCTTTGATTCCATCCGGTCAAGTAGAGCTGTGTGGGTTGATGAGCTATCCCACACATGAGAAGCGTACTCCATAGAGGAGCAGGCAAGTCCCCTGTAAGAAACAGCAAATGAGTGGGGTGAAGAAACTGCGGAGCCGGAATAGCACACCTAACCTCTCAGAAGCTGTTTTAGAAAGAGAGTATATATGATCTTTCCAAGAAAGATCGCGAGCAAAGGAACACCAAGAATGTTAAGAGAAGAGGAAGGATTAAGTTGTGTACTGTTGAAGATAAGGGAATAGTCGTGTGGAAGAGTGTGACGAGTAGACAGATGAAGGAACTGAATTTCTGAGGTATTGAAAGCAACAAGGTTTTCTCTGCTCAATCAGAGATAGTAGAAACATCACAGGTTAGGTGCACCACAGCCGTCCTACGCGAGTCATGGACTAATTGTTGAGAGTGACACTTTGTGAAGCGGGTGGAGAAGTGAAGGGTGGAATCATCGGCATAGGAGTAGATAGGACTTGAAGTGGGACTTAATAGATCATTGATAAATAAAAGTTAAAGAGTGGGAGATAGGACAGAGCCTTGAGGAACACCACTATTAATAGCTTTCGGAGAAGAACAGTGGCCATGTACAACCGCAGCTATAGATCGGCCAGAAACGAAATCAGAGATGAAGGCACAGATAGAAGGATAGAAACCGATGGAGGGCAGTTTCGAAATTAAAGATTTGTGCCAGACTCTATCAAAAACTTCTGATATGTGTAGCGCAATAGCAAAGGTTTAACGGAAATTGTGAAAGGAGGATCTACAGATCTACAGAAGCTAAGGCTAACAAAGACCCTAAGATCCACTCTAAGGCTAGCCTGAGAGAAAGGAAAGAGTAGGGGGTTAAGAGAAGAGAAGAGAATAAGGGGTTAAGTAAGGAGCAACACCTATCACTCTTGGGTTAACATTCATTCAGAAAAAGAGAAAAAAGACTCACCATCATCATCCGCCGGCCACTGCCGACAAGTCAGAAAAATAGTCGGAGAGAATAGGAGAGGGGTGAAAGATGAAAAGAAGTAAAATAAGAACGCTTACAAACCATGCAAACAGTCTTAACTCACAGTCATACCATGCAAGCAAACTACAAACATGCAAGGAAAGAGAGTTACAGACATGCAAGGTAAAACAAGTAGGTAAAGTTAAACAAAAAGTGGGTTAGTTTACGCTACGAGCTACATCTACGTTCGTGTTAGTCTAATTTTTTTTTTTTTTTTTTTTTTATTATTTTTTTTTTTTTAATAATTTTATTGCTGGCATCACACGCTGCAAGTCAAAAGCTGGCATGTCACAAGCTGGCATTCATCGTCAACAGACTCGTCCTCGAGCACCACCACCAGAGCTCCTGTTAACTTTCTTTTTTAATTATAAACAACGTTAATATTTTTAAAATGTCTGTCAAGACGGTTCTTAAACATATTAACGCTGGTAGAATGAACGACTGACGCGGGGAGATTATTCCATTTATAAATTACTTTAAACGTAAAGAAGTTTTTAGCGATATTAGTAATGAAACGCCTGCCACGCAACTTAAATCCGTTATTACGAGTATTACTATTATCGAAAGTGAACAATTTGTCAAAATTTACGTTATCGACGTTATTAACGATTTTGAAAACTTCAATAAGCTCCCCCCTTAATCTCCTAGTTTCGAGTGAATACAGGTCTAACTCTTTAATTCTATCTTCAGAAGGCTTATTGCGCAATGACGGAATAAGTTTCGTGGCACGACGCTGAACCCTTTCTAACCTATCAATATCCTCGCGCAAATACGGGCACCAAAACTGAACTGCGTATTCTAAATGAGGCCTGACTAGGGACTTGTATAGGGGCAATATAATATCCTTCGATTTAAATTCGAAATTACGCGCAATAAAGCCTAACATCCTATTAGCTTTTGCGCAAGACTCCAGGCACTGGTTCCTAACCTTTAAATCCTTAGATACGCGTACGCCTAAATCTACCAAGAGTCAGAGAGCTATGCAGAAAGATTGTCAGTGGGCGTCCCTTACGGAACCCATAGTGAGAATCTGAAATAACTTGTGAAAAGAGAGGTATTTAAGAATCTTCTTATTAAGGATAGATTCAAAAAGTTTAGAAATGCAAGAAATCTAAGCATTTGAATGATTGTTGGAGGGTTGAGAGCGGTCACCTTCTTTGAGACAGGCTGAATGAAATCGAACTTCCAGCAGGTAGGAAAAGTAGCAGATGAAAGACAAAAACGAAAGAGTTTTGTCGAGGCAGGGTGTCAGCACAGAAGTTCAGTGCTTGAGAGCAACAGGGGGAACACCATCAGGACCGTACGCCTTCCTAGGGTTGAGCCCAGATAGGCACAAACCATCTTTGGAAGAGATTTTAATTTCACTCATAATTAAGTAAGAGGGAGGAGGAGATGGAGGAACAGCACCGGAATCGTCCAGGGTTGAATTGGAGGCGAAAGTCTGAGCGAAGAGTTCAGCTTTGTTTGGAGAAGAGACGGCAACTGAGCCGTCAAAATGGAAAAGAGGAGGGAAAGAAGAAGTAGTAAAGTTTGTTGGAGAGGTTCTTGGCCAGGTGCCAGAAAGAGTGGAAGAATTAAGATTAGATGGGTTTTCACATTTTTGTCTGAAGTTAGTTTTGGCGAGTCGAAGAACAGCTTTTGCACGATTCCGGACAGAAATATAAGTTGAGTAAGAGTCAGGTTTTGGATAGCAACGGTACCTATCAGTTGCAGATAGCATTAGAGCACATAAAGTTAAACTAAGGCTTTTTTGGCGTTAGTAGTAAGAATAGAATATGGAGTGTATGCTTCCATGCCCGAGAGAATCACCTCCGTGATGCGGTAAGCGCATAAACGCAACATCCCCCTTTGGACTGAAATTGAGTATAGAGAAAGTAGGAGAGTACAGAAAAGGGGTTGCTGTGAGTCGTCTCAAACATCTGAGCTTCAGTGAGGTTTAGATGAGAAGAGGCGGTGTTCAACAGATTGTAAATTTGAAGAAAGGCACGAGTGTTGCTGAAGTTTATGAAAGTGAATCAGGCAGAGGCCCAGGACATCTCGAATAGGCAGTAGCAGAACCATTCCCACTGCCCGTGTCTGCGTTCCTGGTATCCTCAGAAGTGGAGACATATTTTATGTCCCCTACCAGGGAACTCCGAGGTTCTTGAAGTCGATGCCATTTTTTTTTTTTTTTTTTTGAAAAGATTGTGTCGTATGTAAGATGCATGTATGTGTAGTGAGGAATAGGGAGAAAAGCGCGTGTTTGAGAGCATGCTGGACTGCTCACAGGGTAGATGAGACACGGAAAAAGATCACCTAAGGAGGACAGTGACAGGAGAAACGGAAGTTCCAGCAGTCCCTGTCTCCTGCCTAACGTTTCCCCCACCGAGTACTTCCCTGGTCGATTGGAGTCTACAATCTCCTCCTATCACTTCTTAAGTTTTGACATTCTGAATGCACTTGAATCACTTCTACTTTCAAGCGTCCAATTATTGACCTTTTAAATGTAAATATCGTGGTCTTATATTTGCATGACCTCAAATGTGACCAACTTCCATCACCGATCAACCATTATTCAGTGGGGCTTTTTTTCATTTAGTTCAGTTTTAGCCCCCCACCCCCTCTACACCGCCGAGAAAATACACCAGAAAAATTTGGTATTTGAATAAAACAGAAAAAAACATTTAAATATATTGTTTAAAATTGGACCAATATTTAAGTAATTATTACTATTTGTTTGCGTATGTTTTCATTTGTCTTTGTAATTTCTTTACGTATGAAGGAATCTGCGCCCCAAATACTAAATCCCACTTGGCCTTATTCATTCCGGTTTGTAAATGAAGTGGAAACTCGCATGATTGCTCTATCACACGCACACTTTGAAGCTTTGCATTTGTAGGAAAATAATTTGAGAGTGTCACCAGTTTGCAATTCATACATTCCAGGCAACACAAGACGTAAATCTGCGTATATGCACGTTACGAAATAAATTTATTTACTGTTGTTTATTATAAGAATTATAAGTATATAAGCGGATAATAAATGATAATAATACACCTTCGTATAAAAGTAATAATAATCTTAATAAATTAGGCTTTCTTTTTAATTAAAGAAACTAGTGCCGCCCCACCCGAAAAAGGATTGGTTTACCAAACGTTCGTGAAGAATTTTGAAACGTTTAACGGACGAGCAGCTGCTTCTTGTTGGGTTTTGAGCTTATTCGATGGGGGAGGAGGAATGAACTTTCGTTCCTATATTGGTTCCAGGAACTCTGTGGGAATACTCCGGAAATATTTCGCAATTGAGAGAGAATACCTTATGGTCATAGTTATATTTAGCACTACACTTTTCTCATAACGCCGTTCTATATTCAGAAACTGCCTAGAGAAATGCTCTATACCGAAACGTGACGAAATCTTAAATTGAGTCTATGAATAGACTTAATAATAAAATATACAGATAAATTCTATATTATTTTATATACCTTGCGCTTAACATGCGTAGCTGGTGTTACAGACATTTGAAATATTTTTATACTATTCTTTTGAATATTTAATCATCTCGTTTATACACACACACACACACACATATATATATATAAGATGATTAAATATATATGAAACACACACGTGATTTAGCAATAATTCTTATGTGAAATGACGCGAGACATTTTTCTCATGTCATACTCTCATTATAGGAAATAACGTGGAAAAGATTCGAGACCACCATAATTATGTATTTTTGAATATGCAATCGTAGTTTGAATGGAAATAATGAATGATAAAACTCAAGTGAATACTTCAATTTAATACATTATTAATATATGTAATTTTAATTCGAAATTCACATATTCGAATTTGGAAAATTGCATTAAGTAAAATATTTAATATTAAAATTGAATTCATATACAGTATATATAATATATATATATTAAAATGGAATTAATATATATATATATATATATGAATAGAAACGACATAAGTATTAAGGAACGTTTCTGCACACGAGGAGGAGAGATAACGAAATAATGAAAAATGAGGCGAACCGCCTGGGAATCGAACCCAGGGCCTTCCAATTGCCGGTCGGACGCTCTACCATTATGCTACGGACCTCACTCAATCACAAATCGAAATTCTCCCAAATAGGGCAGAAACCAATGCCCTCAGAGAGCATCCTCGCAAATCGTGAATATGCGCAAATAACTGCAATGACCGCGCAGTATATAAATGAATAGAAACGACATAAGTATTAAGGAACGTTTCTGCACACGAGGAGGAGAGATAACGAAATAATGAAAAATGAGGCGAACCGCCTCCTCGTGTGCAGAAACGTTCCTTAATACTTATGTCGTTTCTATTCATTTATATACTGCGCGGTCATTGCAGTTATTTGCATATATATATATATATATATATATATATATATATATACTTTATGAAATATGTAAATAGATTAAAAAGGTTTCCATTTTATTTTTCGCATTAATGAGAGTTTTCGCTAAATCATTTAATTGGAAACGCTTTGGGATTTAAGGTCAATTTATCAAAGGCGAGTCGATATCCGATATTTGTCACCGAATCAATTTGGGTGCCTTTTTTTTAACCTCCTACCGAATATCACCCATTCCCTCCTTCTCCAGAGACGCCGATCACACCCGATTCCTTTAATTAGAAATGAGGGGAAACACATCCAGAAGGAAGAACAGTTCCGGGAGCCCTTTAAACATACTTGAATACTGTCAAATAAAAGATTTTATTATTATTATTATTATTAGTATTAGTATTATTATTATTATTACTCAGTAGGCATAGTTAGAAGTAGAAAACGTATTTGAGATACATAATTTGAATTAATTAATTTATAAGGAAACTATATACAGTATATATAATATATATATATATTGTATACAGTACATATATATAATGCGTTTGACTGCGTGAGGAATGTAATAATGTATTGCTTTTAAAGAAACTTGAGAGGCTTCAAGGCTTGAGATTAGATGACATTTTATATATATATATATATATATATATATGTGTGTGTGTGGTGTGTTTGTGTGTGTACACGGTTTGGGATGATTTCTTTACTGAAAAAATTATGGACTTGAAAATGTCTAGTGTTAAATTATATAAATGTAAGTAAAAATTATAATTATTTAACATCAGTGTAAGTATTCATCTGTTTAGAGAGTGCACCCACACTACTGTAAACGGATCGTTAGATTTACAAAGGTTATACACCCAAATGTTATAATAAAACAGAAAACGGTTAAAATAGTTAATGATATATTATCCGAGTTAAGTCGAAAGTATGAAGGGGACCTAGAATTTACGTTATCATATGATATAATGATTTTCCAAAAAATATAGGAACAGAACAAAAATGATTATAGTAATTCTCGTTTTGCGACTCAAAAGCTTAATTAGTTGTATGTTGTAATATCATCGTTAATACAGTAGGTTTGAACTTATTATGACTATCGTTAGTATTATTATAAATTAATAATAGTCATTGTATCCTTATTAACATTGAAATTTTGTTTTAATTTCTTGAAATATTTCTTCAACATCTTTTCAACTGATCTTTGTTTTTCTCTGTTTCAGCTTTAAAACGAGTAAAGGCGTTGGGTATTCCGCTCATTTCGTAGGAAATTGCCTTGTCCTTACCTCCTTGAAGGTCAAAGGGAAAGGATACCAACATTGCATCAAGTATGAATTCCAGCCCAGAAAGGTAAGGATTCCACAAATGAAGCGCTTGATATTTGTTTGGATTTGGATTTAATTTGGGGATTTATCCAAATGACCGACGAAGCACTTTATCCTTACGACGAGTTGAATTTACTTCAAAGTATGGATAAACTGGTTTGTTGGACACTTTGGCCTAGTCCCTCCGCTTCACGTTGTAAAGGGATTTCCTTGAATGCCTAAATCTCTCCCTCGCAGTGGTACATGGTCGCCATCGTGTACATCTACAACAGGTGGAGTAAGAGCGAAATGAAGGTGTTCGTCAACGGACAGCTTGCCTCCTCCACCGAACTTACCTGGCTTGTCTCCACAAATGATGTAAGCATCCTTTTAAGTCTTTACGGATGTACAATACTCAGAAGAGTTCCCTACCAATTGCGTCACTTTTAACCAATTTTTAAAGAATATTAAATATTAGTATTAAGTATTAATACAATATTAAAATTAGTATTTGATTCCTTATGACTTTTAATATTTTTTTTTTAATAATTACATTTGATGTTACATTAAACACTGTTGTTTGTCCTTCCGAAGGACAAGTTTTTTTTTCTGTTTATTTTGTTTAAAATGTATAATTTGTTTTTATTTTTTCCAAACAAAATAATGATATATATAATATATATATATATATAATATATATATATATATATATATATATTATATAATATATATATATATATATATATATAATATATATATAATATATATATGAAGACCAGTTTCTATATTAGTTTGCAAAGGAGAAACGCTATCTTCTTTTGACGAAATTTATAACCCTGCTTATAATAAAATTGTATGAACACAAACATGTACCCAGTCCAGATACAAAGAAGTTAGTATATTATATATATATATATAATATATATATATATATTATATAATATATATATATATATATATATGAACTCACAGATGATTTCACACTAAAATATTGGACCCTTATTCAAATCGAGCAGATATAAAAATGTCAAAATTAGAATTCAACAGGGCGTTATACAAGAGAAGAACTCGCCAAGTAGCATTCGGTGAAATTTTCATGTTCGGTCTTGCACACACACACACACACACATTTATATATATATATATGGTTTGGCATCAGTTAATAATTTCGTTCTACCAAACTGTGAAAGGTTTTTTTATAATTTCTAAGTATTACATGATGTAATCGAATTTATTAAGTTACAAAATATATTTGAAACGTTTTATATTTTTATTATATATTTTTTCATGTATCAGATTTTGAAAGGATTCCTTTCTGTTTTATTCAATAGAAATGATATTTGTATTTGTTTGTTTTTAAGAGGAAAGGAATATTATTCGCTCGCTGTTATTTCAGCTTAAAGTTAACGTACGAATATGATAGTTAATAGATTTAACAGCACAAACTTTTTTCTCGTATATATTTATAAAATCCTCTTTTCAGACGTGGGACAAGTGTTACATTGGCGCCACGCCAGAGCTGGACGAAGAACGCGTATTCTGCGGCCAGATGAGCGCTGTTTACATCTTCTCCGAAGCCATTTCTGCGCACCAAGTCTGCGCCATGCACAGATTGGGTCCTGGTTATAAGGTGAGACTTTCTCCGGTTCGAATCGAGAACGGGAAGAGAATTAAAATAAGTTATTTGGTATTGTTCTGGAAAATGTGAGTTCAGTCGTATGTCTGTTAAGCCGTCTTCGGATGTTTATTAGTTTTTAGAGAGTTTTCAGAGATAGCGCTTCCAAATCCCATACACGCGGTCACGGTTGTTCGAACCGAGCCATTTCGGCCACTAATATTAACCTTATTCGGGTCATATATTCAAATTTATAACCGTTGATACTTCCTAAGATGTAGATCCTGATTGATTACTACACATTTTGACAAGAAATGTCTTCAAAACTGAGATTCTGCAATATTGATATTATGAACTATCGAATCTTACTGGACTTTTTTTCTTTTAATATTTCTCGACCGGCCAAATCTATAATTTTTTAGACAGAAGATTAAATTTCCATTTTTCCTAAGCACTGCATGGATAAAAATTTAATTCACTGTCTCTTATTGCTCGTAATATATAAAATATTTTCGCCAAGTGATTGTGTTAATTACATAATCAAGAAGTATTTTTTTTTTTAATTTTCTCATTTTTGCGTCCGTTCTCACTCTTTACAATTACTCGATCAATTCTGGTGCCTTTTTGGTGTAGCCGCTGAGATGTCACAGCACCATATTTCAAATTTTCTTTAATATACGCTGATTAGAAATGTGGAACGTATTACCTCCTATTCTTCTCCAGTCATATACAGTATTGAGAGATTTAACATTTATATATATATATATATCGTAAAGAACGACGCTTGTATAGGAGAATATTCCGCGCAAGATGAGGAGAGAGAACGAAACAAATGAAAAAATGAGGTAACCACCCGGGAATCGAACCCGGGATCTTCCGATTGCCGGTCAGATATGATAACTATTACACCACGGGCCTCACTCGAACAAATGCCGTAATTCTTCTACATACGCGCAGAAACCAGTGCCCCAAGGGGCACCCCCGCTTGCCGTAACATTATATACATTTTAACTGCAAACACGCAGTATAATTAACGTAAAGAACGACGCTTGTATAGGAGAATATTCCGCGCAAGATGAGGAGAGAGAACGAATATGCGCGGAATATTCTCCTATACAAGCGTCGTTCTTTACGTTAATTATACTGCGTGTTTGCAGTTAAATGTATATATATATATATATATATATATATATATATATATATATATAGCCGAAATCTCGAGAAATTCATAGTTTAATGGAATAAATTAATAATAAATAAATTTGAATGTAATAAACAGTTTCATTATTCGTAAAGATGGCCACGTGAATTTGACATGTAATTTATATTGTAGACGATCCAGAGAGGTTTCTAGCTCCGACTAAACCCCTCCAGCAAAGGAATCAATTTCTGCTGTCGTCTTCTTCATTATATAGACGAACTTCCGTCATCTTCAGCTGTCGAATCTCGTAATCCGAAGTTTTCAAAACCTAGTTATTGCGATACCTTTTCTCTTTTACAGTAATAGTTAATGAAGCTTCAGATTAAAAGTATTAATGCAATATAAATCTTTACATTACTACACACCTTTCACTTTCTTACGCTAACTCACTTGGAAATAGCAATATGGCGTCGAAGTCAGTGAAGCGAAAACCTATTTAATTTTTATTCTAGTTTTCTTCTCGTTTTTTCGCTCCAAACTGTGAATTTTTCTCATTTTTCTACCCGTTCCAATGTCTGAAATTTATTGATGATACACTTTGGCGTTATTGAATTTTTAAAGGCATCACTTCGTCCTATCTCAACTACTCGTATTAATCATTTTAATTTAAAAAATAAGAAACCAGATTTGGAGAACTTATATATATATATATATATATATATATATATATATATATATACACGGTGGTGTAGTGGTAATATTACTAACTACAAATCCATTAGCCTGGGTTCGATTCTCGGCGTGGGCAAGCGGCACAAAGCTCACCCAACTGTTCATCCTTCTTTCTGTTTGTACCATAAAAATCTTCAAAATGAGTCAGGATCCTGCAGAGGGGTCGGACACAGGTGGATCCTGAACATTTGTTAGGAAAAGTGTGTGTGTGTGTGTGTGTATAAAACCTCGTTAACCTCGTTTAAGTTCCGTGTGTTGGTCTCTCTTTACACGATGGTCAAGCTGGTGGCCCCGCCTCTAGGCCTGGCTTGGTGGAGGAGCGAGTTGCTCTCTTGCGCTCTCCGCCACACATAGCCAAGTACACCCGGCTCTCATCTGGTACCGTCCTGAGCTGAATTTCACAATTAAACACGTGAAAGAAATGATACACGCCCATAAGGCGTTATATATATATATATATATATATATATATATATATTATATATATATATATATATATATCGCCAAAAGTCGCGATCGGGTCGTATAGAATGGTCGATAAAAGTATGAGCTTTAACTTTTGAAACATTTTATTTAAACCAAAAAAGAGGAAACAAAACATTACAAATGAAATTGAAATTAAGTAAGAAAAATATCTTGCTGCTTTTCGTCCAATTGGTCTGTATGGATACCGTCGTGATCAACGCATAATCGCATTTGAGCACTAAACGAGCACTAACGTCCGCATATTTCTGCGGTCTCACGCATCGTTTGGCATCTAAAAAAGATTCGGTTGTGAATGATTTTTCTCCAGTTTATGTAAATTTGCCTCAGTCGGAGCTACTTTATTAAAATGGATTCTCTTACATCATTATAAGTTTTACCAGTACTGTACGTTCTTTTTTCGTGAACCCAACCACTCACATCAAGACGCTGCTCGATTATAAAAGAACTTGTATCCGCCATGTTGAAGGTTTTTATGAAGTTTGTTTACATACCACATAGTATAGGCTCGGCCAAAGATGATTATTAGCCTAGGCTTAGCTGCTTTTATTTGGTAAATGTGTGTGAATTCCGTCGTCTTAAATATTCTTTGGAACGCATTCCTTATTTATAATTTCTGTGCATTTATAAACGACCCGATCGAGACATTTGGCCATCCCTATTTATTTATTTATTTATTTATTTATTACCCAGCAGCTCCTCCATGTCGTCTTTGTTATATTTTCAAATTTTTAATCACTTAAGGTTTGTGTTAATTTAGGAGAAGTTCCATGAAAAAGTTTAGAGAAATCGCTTTTTTACCCTATACAATGATTATTTTTATTCCGAATTTCAACCGCGTTACGATTTAAAAAAAAAAATCGAAATCAAATTATTCTTACTTCATGCCACTTCAAGCTTTTACACACCCAGTGATTTTTTTTAGGTTAGGTTAGTCTAATCTAATCTAACCTAACCTCAAAAAAATATCTCGTACGAGAAAGTTCAACCGATATGCAAAATGGAAGTTATTAGGGGTCTTCTCGATTTCGATGTGGCTCCCTATTGATGCTGCGTGGGGATTTAGGTATATATATATATATATATATATATATATAGCAAACAACCACAGGGAAAAGGGAAAAAGAAGCACGAATTCCGAGCGCTTTCGTGATATATTCACGTGTTATTTTGTGATTTTACTGTATATATATATATATATATATATATATATATGTGTGTGTGTGTTACTTTTTTGTGTATATATGTGTGTGACTGTGTGGATATTTATGAGCAGATAAAGTAGGAAGTGTAACAACTTACATTTAAAGTAATTATTTCCTTAGGAATAAAATTGGTTTTGTTTGAAAAGTTTTTCAATTTAAATGAAATTTATTTAATGGACAGACATCACAAAATAGTCGGTTTTTTTTTTTTTTTTTTTTATTGCTGAAGGTGGGCTAACCTTTGTGTGTAATGGTCACACTATGAATGAAAGTTGGATGAGGAAATTAAGCCCAGAAATTAGTAATTACTAATTTTAGATTTTTCAAAATCGCATTTGTATTTCTTATATTATATATATATATATATATATATATATATATATATATATATATATATATATATATATATATATATATATATATATTATATACAGGGTGTTTGAAAACTTTCTGTACAAATTGTAATGGGGGATAGGCAACACCAAGACAAACCCTTTTCGTCTATAAGTGTATGTCCGCTGACGTCACCATTCGGCGCGAGAGGGCGCCGCTGCAATTGGCTAAAAGGTGAAGTGGGCTAGACTCGCGCTTGCTGCGGGCATTCTTAAATCGGACGTAGTACGCGTAACATGGAGCGCTTCACGACTGCTGAGATGGCTGACATGTATATGGTGTATGGGGCTGCCAATGGAAACGGAAGAGCTGCTGTGAGGTTGTACCGACAGCGCTTCCCAAACAGACGTGTGCCAAACCACCAAACGTTTGTGCATTTGCATCGGCGACTGCGAGAAACTGGAGCATTCCATGCAAACATGCATGACACTGGTCGGGAGAGAAACGTGCGCACTCCTGACATGGAAGAAGAAATCCTACGGCGATTTGAGGACAATCCAAGCGCAAGCACGCGAGGTGTTGCACGTATCCTCGGTGTGAACCACGACCTGGTCTGGAGAGTGTTGCACGAGCAGCAGTTACATCCGTTTCATCGTCAGAGAGTCGAGGCATTACAACCTCCGGATTACCCTCTTCGTGTGGAATTCGCACGCTGGTTTTTGCAGCAGACAGCGGTGCAGCCTAATTTTCCGGCTTATGTGCTGTTCTCAGATGAGGCCTGTTTCACACGTGAGGGTGTGTTTAACATGCACAATTCTCACGTGTGGGCGCACGCAAATCCACATGCTACACGGGTGCATGCTCATCAAGAACGGTTCGCCGTCAATATTTGTGCGGGTATCGTCCATGGCAAGTTGATTGGGCCGTACCTGCTGCCTGCCCGACTCGACGGGCGGGTTTATCGGATATTTCTTGAAGAAACGTTGCCGGAACTGCTGGAAGATGTTCCCTTGGCTATTCGTAGACGAATGTGGTTTCAACACGACGGGGCCCCAGCACACTCCAGCAACGATGTGCGGGATTATCTGAACGCCACTTTTGGGGACCGATGGATAGGCCGGGGTGGGCCCGTAGCCTGGCCACCGAGATCGCCCGATTTAACATGCCTCGATTTCTTCCTGTGGGGACACAGAACCTCGTGTACGAGACTCCCATTTACTCAGAAGAAGACCTCGTAGCAAGAATCGCTGTCGCCGCTGGAACTGTTCCCGAAATGCCGGGAATCTTTCGACGTGTACGTCGGTCAATGCTTCGACGCTGTCGGGCATGCATTGATGCTACCGGTCGCAACTTTCAGCACCTTCTTTAAATAAACATGCCTTCTTTAAATAAACATGTTACGCGTACTACGTCCGAGTCTACGCGCGAGTCTAGCCCACTTCACCTTTTAGCCAATTGCAGCGGCGCCCTCTCGCGCCGAATGGTGACGTCAGCGGACATACACTTATAGACGAAAAGGGTTTGTCTTGGTGTTGCCTATCCCCCATTACAATTTGTACAGAAAGTTTTCAAACACCCTGTATATATATAACCTTTGGTTAGCTTCCGCCCGAATTGTTCATTCTGACGATGATCAAGCTTTTCACTTCACCTTAGACCTACAGTTTAACGTTGCATCCAAACTACGCCCCATCAGCAGCCCAGCGTCTTAACCACTAGGCTACCCAGGGTACTCATTTATCTACCAACCACTTTCTTTATTGTGTGGAAGGATGAACAGCTGGGGTTTGCTGCGCGCCGACTGCCGTCACCGGGTCTCGAACCCGGGGCCGATGGATTGGATTCGTAGTTAGTCAGCGACGCTAACCAGTAACCACTACACCACCGAGGCGCATATATATATATATATATATTATATATCTGCTTACGTGTTCATAATTATTTTATGAGGAAACACTTTTGCAAAGCATATCAATCAACCAAGTAAATCTTCAATAAAATTTATGGAATGACTTCTATTAATTTCAAAAACCGTAGCTTTATACTTGAAATATGAGAGAGATTCTTCTTTTACGAAGAAATTGATGTATGGAATAATTTAGAAACATTTATACAGAATCGAACGTTTTATATATAAATTTTCGTTTTCGCTTAAAAAGAAAATGAATTGCTTATAGTCACAAACATCGTTCTCGCTTCAACTTTTCCTCTCAATTCTATTTCCTTCATTCCTTCTGCTCCGTACCAGTCTGAAAAAAGATAAGTTTAACAATTAAATTGAACTTTCTCCAATTTTAAAATAACTTTAAAACAATTTTTTTTTAGTTCCTTTATTATAACCATTACGAGTATTAATCTAAGAAGCTCATTTCCCAACTACGTTGGGTGGGTACCTCGAGGGTCACCTGAACCAGAGCAGGAAACTGAGTAAGCGGCCAATTCAACTCCATTCGATGCCGGTAGCTGAGAGCGAACCAGCGACACACCGTAATCCCCTGAGCTTCCGGGCGCCTACAAGTATCAGCCACGTTTATACTAATGCATTATTTTATTTAAATACAAATCCTAGTTAGTGTCTATAATGAGTGTAGCATATTTTTGCTATTTCTTTATTTCCGTAATTGTATACCTGTCAGTTTATATATCCTCTGAACATATCTTTGGAGCAGTAAAGGATATTATTGTTATTATCATTATTATTATTTGTAGTAGTACTATTAACCAACACTACTACTACTACTACTACTACGACGTTGATTTACCTTGTATTTCATATACAGTAACAAAAGTCAATTACGATGGATGTGAAGTAGGAACTAAATTAGTAAACATTTAAATTGCATCCCCTGAAGCTGTTTACATATTTTAATTTTTTCACGCAAGTTACTGCGGCCGTTGGTTGGCATTTCCATAGAAATTAGAACACTCATTTGGAATGTTCTCTTTTAATTCTTAAAGTGTCAGTAGTCAAGAGCAATAAACGGCAGACTTCAGATCAGTCCACAAAAAGAATTCGTTCCCTTGCTCGTGCCGGCAACACGTAGCAAAAATCAATTCCCTCCTTTTCTTTTGGCATTTAGTCACCCATTTCTCGTAACTCTTCCTAAAGTTCGCTTGAAACGTATAAAAACAATAAAACACTTAGCAAAAGCCAATGGAGTTGGACTCTTGTTATACTCTTTATTGTTCATTTACTAGTATTTGAATTCACACTGAATTTGTTTCTAATTTCTCGAATGTTTTCCATTAATAAAAGCGTAGTTGATTTTACACGTTCGTCTCCACTGTCAAGATTCGTTGTCCCATTCAGTAAGAACTATCTCTTCTAGTATGCGAGATCTTGTTATTAAGCAGTACTTGAGTGTTCGTAATTTTATACTTATTGCCAAAATTATATCATTAACATTTATGATTTCACTTTTTTTTTACAGTTAATCTTTATTTTAATGCACTTTTTCATATCAATAATTCAAAATTTATTAACGACAAGAATTGTTTATTAATGATATTTTCCTTATGTTATGTGATGTAAAATAACGTGGTTTAATTAGTATTCCAGTATTTAAATATATGAACTAGTACCAACCAATAACTTTATTTCTATATGGCAAAGAGTAAGTTCGATAATCAGATAGTGTTAGTGTTTAATAAAAATAGAAGTTGAAAATTTCACATATTATACTTAATCCTGTAAAAATTAGCTGCAAACAGTCAAAATGGGTTGCCACTTCCCAACTTTAGCAGTTTCGGAAGGACTGTCTCAATTTTGATTTGTCGATGATGGCCACATTTGTTAATGTAGCGACTTTCTTGAACAAACTTCAACAACCCATTTCCATCAAGTTATGAATCGGTTCAGCAGTTCCAGATATGATAATTATTACATATTTTCTAAGTTCCCGTTATAATAATAATAATAATAATATGCAACAGAGAATAGAATGCAAAGACAGAACAGGTCATCGCTTTAATAATTTAGAAGTTTTGCATCTTGCCTGTAGTAATCCTTGCTCAAATGATTCTCACTGTAAACTCATAGATAGGTATTATAGTAAGATAGTATCTCTGTTAAGAGAAGCTGGAACCCCCCTGTAAATCTTACAGCTATCATACTAAGATTATTCCTGGATGGAATGATTTTATTGCCCCCCTGAATAGGGAATCGAAAGACGCCTACGATTTGTGGTGCTTTCATGGTAGACCCAGATTAGGACCAGTATACATGAATATGTGTAGAAGTAGGGGTCAGTATAAGACGGCCATAAGGCGATGTAAACAGGAAGAAGAGTCTATTCGAGCATCAAAAGCCTGTGAAGCTCTCATAAATAACGATTATAACAAATTTTGGAAATTTGTTAAGAATCAAACGGGTGTCAAAAGTGTCCTCCCACCGACAATCGATGGGGTGTCGGGAAAGGATGAAATTGCAAAGCTGTAGAAAAACCACTGCAGATATACTACGTCATTGGCATATTTTAAGTGCTCATTCGATAGGTCATCTACCCCTGACGCAGAACCAGTCTTTAATTCTTTAAGTAACCTCTTTACTTCAGGAACTGATATCAAAGTATTTTCCCTTGCCCCTCCCACAGGCGTTTCGCTGTAATCTATCTTAAGATTATCCCTACTCACACTGTTAAGAAAGTTAGAGTATATATCATTGCTCTTATCAGCTACGCTTGCTCATAGCTATATCCCTGCAGAGTTCATGAGGGTATATATCTTGCCCCTGCAGAGTTCATGAGGGTATATATCTTGCCCCTGGTCAAAAATAAGTATGGAGACATCCTGTCCAGCAATAATTACAGGCCTATTACTGTCGCTTCCTGCTTCTCGAAACTACTAGAGAAATTCTTGTTACTCCGATTAAATGATTACCTATGGACATATAATCAGTTTGGTTTTAAAAGGTCCCACTCAACTGACCTGTGTATCTATGTACTTAAAGAAACAATAGCTAAATACATTAACAGTAATTCAACCATTTATAGATGTTTCCTAGATATAAGTAAGGCATATGATAGAGTGAACCACAATATTTCATTTAAAAAACTAGAAGACAGGAAGGTTCCCATGTACATATTAAATTTATTGAAATTTTGGTATTCCTACCAATCTTTTACCGTTAGGTGGGGCAATGTACTAAATGTTTTGGGTCCTCTTCCGGGGTGAGACAAGGCTCTTTGCTCTCCCCTGTGCTGTTTAATGTGTATATTGACGGATTAATTGCTTCACTTAATGAGGCAACAGTGGGATGTTGTAGAGATAACACAACGATAAATAACTTAGTTTATGCCGATGATATGATGTTAATAAGTCCTTCTGTTAAAGGTCTGGATCGGCTACTAAAAGTCTGCGAAGTGTATTCGCAGAAACATGATATTCTTCTTAATGTTACAAAAACTAAGGTTATGCAGTTTTATCCTAAAAGCTGTAATCAGCCAGCTGATATTAGGTTTAAAATGAAAAGTGAAGTAATTGAGGAAGTACAAGAGTTTAAGTATTTGGGTCAAACTATTACCAGCTCCTTGAGTGATGACTCGGATATAAGAAAACAATCTCGAAGCCTTTGTGCTGAACCGAATATGACTATAAGGAACTTTCGGTTCTGTACAAGTGAAACTAAAGACACTCTTTCGTACTTTCTGCAGTAATATATACGGACAGCAACTCTGGGTGAATTATAAAAAAGGTTCTGGCAGAACCTTAAATATGCTGTACAACAGGTCTTTTAGACTCTTACATAAATTACCCCCGAGATGCTTAACTTCGCAAATGTTTGCTACCCGCAATGTCTCGAGCTTCCCAGAGGTATTAAGACGTGCTCAATACAGTCTGATGCAAAGAATTAAAAAAAATCAACCAACCCGATTATCCAAGTTACCCATGAGTCCTGCCGTTTATTCTTTAAGTTATGGAATTCTTGGTACGAAAACGTCTATCTGTAGCTCCACTTAATTTTGACATTATTGTATTATTTCTAATCAACTGTATATAATTCTATCCTTAGTATGTGAACTGTCATTGTATTGATAATATTTGTCATTGTATTAATAATATTTGTCATATGGACTATAGTTTGTCAACAAACCTTTTCATTTTCATTTTCAATATACGAGTATAAACAATCACTAAGGGTTCCCAGAGAGAAGTGAAGAACCCTTATTTAGCCTGGTAGCTCAAATTAGAAAAGGGTTCGTTTTAATTGACACCTTAAAACCGTATGCAAAATCAGTTCAAATGCAGTAACAGTTTTCCTCTTCCAGAGTCAGTTCCGCTTTGACAATGAAAGTTACCTTCAGTTACCGGAGAACCATCGCAGGGTAAGAAACCGCCATTCAATCCCTTTCCCATTCATGTAATGTAGTTATACGCAATGATTAGGTTTTTCATTCAGAAAATACGATTTGTGAGGATGAAAAGAGTATCACAGATGTAGGCGAAAAATGAATTAGGTCTCACAATTGGAAATATTTTTATTTTTACTGTACATATGACTGAAAATACAGAGTATTTCAAAAGTCCGGAATCATAGGAGATATTTTTAGTATATATATGGGAATGAACTCAGAATGGTTCACTGAGGTTTTTTATGATACACACAGACCGTGCATGGAACAAGGAACTCTTCTAGGAAAATTAAATCCACTATAGTTCGAATAAGTAATGGTCGGGCTAGCATCATGAAAAAGAAAAAACTATAGTATTTGTCATTTACCATTACTTATTCGGACTATAGTGGATTTAAGTTTCCTAGAAGAGTTCCTTGTTCCATGCACGGTCTGTGTGTATCATATATATATATATATATATATATATATATTTCATAATTGAAAAATAAATAGTCCTATGATTACGGACTTTTGAAACACCCTGTACATTCAATTTCACATTCAAACCCAAGTTGTTCTCCAGTGGCACCTATGGATTAAATTATTTGTGTATATTTGTTTAAAGTTTTTTGTAAAGAGAAACTTAGGTATTTTATGCTATCCTCTTGAAACTGTTACGGTGTCATTTATTTTCTACTTCATTGTAATCTCAATTAAAATCCTATTAATCACTGGTTAATGTACGATGGTTAAAAAAAAATGTAAATTCAAATTCAGTCAAAGATCCTATTTCTGTGGTACCTAAGGACTGCACATCATCTTTTCTGTATATCTTCTTGAATTTATTGTTTTGCCAAGGAAATAATTGTATATCTTTTCTCGATTTCTTAATGTTATCAGTTTGACTAACTTATTATAATTCTCATTCAAATTACATTTGGTTAATAGGTATTATACGATGGTAAATTGGCTGCCTGCATAGTGTTCATGTACAACCCCGTGGCGACAGACTCTCAACTGTGCCTTCAGTGTACGCCAAAGGGCAACCCTTCCTACTTCGTCCATAACCCTCACGCTCTCATGCTTCAGGTAAGTTCTACTCTATACACGCTTAATGTAAGAACTCACTTTCCATTCTTCGTGGGGTGGGCACAACGCTTGAATTCAGGGCAGAAAGACATTCAAGTCATTAGCACGCACAATTTTGAAAATTATGAATTATTAAAAAAAAAAAAGTACTGTAGATTAGTCGAGCTTTTTAACTAAACTGTCAATTACCAACGAATAGGCATAAATATTGTCTATTTTTTTTGTATTTATAAATATACTTTATGCATTTCTTTTTAAAAACTTTAGTGAAGTCAGTGAGTAAATTTATACTGTTCCAGGCTTCGTTCAAACATACAATAAAAAGTATCCCATAATTTACTGAAGTAAAATTTTTTACCTTACATTCTGTTTCATTTTCTTCCTATACTGAATTAAGGGGCAGTCTTGTAAGTTTTTTTTATTTCTTAACAGGATGTGAAAGCAGTTGTTACTCACAGCATTCATAGCACCTTAAACAGCATGGGAGGTATCCAGGTGCTGTTTCCTCTTTTCCAGCAACTAGATTTATCTCACGACAATCCTCCTGGAACCACAGACTTCTACTCCTCCAATAAAGATCCTTCTTTAGGGTTAGTTGAATGGCTTCAGCCTAATTTTCTTCTTCTCACACCTACCAACTGAACGAATAGTTTCAGGGCTTCAATTTTTGCTTTTCTTCTACTCTTTTTGTATCTTTCGTACCACTTAAGTTTTCACAGGTCTGAGCTTTGGTAAATATTACAAACTTAACAGGTTTAGTTTTTCCGCTACACTCTTGTACGTGATCTTATTGCGCATTTTGATTATTCAAGACAAACGACGCGAGGCACGTACTGTGATTTCGTCCTCAGGATAAATAAAAAATGTATTCCTAGATTTAAAATTAATAGTTAAGCCACAGACGTATATTATCATATACGAATAATTCATACTGTTCTTTTACTATTTTATTTAAAGCATTCATTTTACTTTCAAGGATTTAATATTACAGTTTGAGCTAAGTCGGGGGTTAAGGCGTATATTGAAGGGATCTAAGTCTCATTTTGTTAAAGTTAATAATGTTCGTACGTGGTGCTTTAATAATGCTCTGTAAAAGAATAAGGATTGATTTCAGTAATTCTTCCATTTCAAACTCTATTACGGAACTGAATTGCAAAGGTATTCATGCCCAACTCTCACCCATGGACGTGGGCGTACGGGATAAGTAGTCTCTGGGGGGGTCCAGGTGTTTGGACCCGACAAGAAAGATGTTGCTCAGAGCTTCAGACCAAAATTTCCATAACCTAAAAAAAAAAAAAAAAAAAAAAAAAAAAAAATTATTGAGCTAGCACATTAGTGTCTGCAGGAATTTTTCTAGTGTTGGGCTGAGCGAAAGTGAAAGGGCCAAGCCATAAAAATGATGCTGGTAGAAGCAAGGGGAGTGTGGACTGTGGAATGTTAAAAATGTATATTTCCACTTTTTGGTAGTTGTATTTGTAGGAAGACAAAGCTGGATTTTTATAAATATGTTAATTTGGGGTTACATAAACCATAGTATTGTTATGTCATGTTTTTATTATTATTTGTTGTGTATTATGCTAGGTAAACAATATTACTTTCTGTTAACTCGTGTTTAGCTTAAGTCTACAATACAAAATTCTGATTAAAATAAAAATAAACACCTCTTATATCTAATTTAATACAAAGCGAACAATAGCTTCAATGGATCTAATCATCTAATACTACCATTTGATATGAATACAGTTATCTAGGTTTACATACTACGACAGTACAGTTATTGTACTGAACATGGTGTTTCCTAAGATATAAGCAACAATTTAAACAAGCATTTATGAAGGAAAACATATTTTGTGCTTAATCTTAACATTAAATAGCCTACATAATAGAACAAACATATTTGTATAAGACACTGTGTCTTAGACACAAAGCATCAGATAACAGTACACTGAGTGAACATTTTTAAACTAGCGCCTGACAGCCTTGAGGTGATAGCTGCTGTGTAGCCTTAAGGCCACAGCAATTATCACAAATAAAGCACTCAAAATCTGACTTGCACATACAGCAGCTATGCCTTCTAATCCTGTTTCCCTCCCTTTTTAATTTTTCTCTCATTGACATGATGTGATGGACCCGACAAAGTGAGACAAAATGGACCCGACACAAAGGTTGACTGGGGGGTCCAGGACCCCCAGACCTCCCGCCTCCTACGCCCATGCCCATGGACATAGATTAGACTAAAATGTTCTCTGTTCTCATTCACTGACTTGAGCAAGATTTAAAATAGGAAAAATAAATTTACATACAAAACAAACACTAATTTTGTAGGCTTTGCCCATTGGTGTCTCTAACGGCATACCTCATTTTATAGTTCGTTTTGCGCAGAGAATATGTAGATTAAGATATTAAATAAAGATACGGACTGTAGGCCAGCCAAACAAAGCAGTTGACTTATCGATAAGTAGATACATTTTAAACCATCTTTCAATACCTGCTCGGTGAGAATAATTGCATTCCTTGTTTCAGTTCTACATTGATAGGATTCATCTGCGAGATGGTGGAAGGATGTGGGACGGTGCAGCAGCACATGGTTCAGAATAGAGGTTTCCTCGTCATCTCTCATCTACTCCACAGGGCGTCCAGGCACCACATAACTATGGATGTTCTCACATCCTTCCTCAAATTAACGAAGTTCCTCGTTACCTGTCCAAACTGTAATTCAGATCTTTTGTTGAAGCAGGTGAGAAACTTATAATGTAGTTTGTGGTTTCTGTCTAATGATTATGTTATTCCGAATTGAAATGAACTCTTAATTTTGTTTTATCCACCTTTTGCATGAAGCTGAAATCACAAAATGTTAAAGCCTGAATTAAATTAGAAAACCACATATATAATAATTAGAGAATCCCAGAATATGACCCTATATTTGACCAACATTGGGACAAACGGGGAACTCGCTAAACTTAAGTTAGCGGTCACCAGAGTAGCCTAGTGGTAGAGGGTTAGGCTGCTAATTTTAGGGTCCTGGATTCGAATCTTGGTTCGAACTTCAGATTTCAGCTATTAACCCTAGAAAGCCAGCGTGGCATATTGCAATAAAAGTACATTTGTTTTACTGGAAATAATGTCTTTTATTGTACACAAGTTAATTTTTATTATTGTTTAGTAACAATAAATTAATTCAGCCTATAAATGTAATTTTCACACTGACCTTCTACGGTTAAAGTGCTTTTCTGGATCTTCCATGATGAGGTAGTGGTTTGTATCCCCCTTAAAGCTGTAGGCCCCCTCTGTAATATGAACCTTAGATGTTACGAAGGAGGTTAAACAACTCAAAACATTGTTATTAAACCCATATTAGCCCTATATTGTCCCGAGAAACCTGTTATTTGTAGAGGATTAAGTTTTTCCACTTTAAGTTTTATTTTAGCTTAATTACAATTATTTAACTTAGGTAAAGGAGTGTGTGGATTGTAACTATGATTTAATGCGTGATACATAAATATTTAACTGTATATATATATATGAATGCAGTGTAATAAATTTTACAGCGATTAATTTTCCTTTCTCTCCCAGCTCTTGGATCACGTTCTGTTCAATCCATCGCTATGGATTTACTCACCAGTCAACGTTCAAATGAGACTTTATACCTATTTGGCTACGGAGTTCCTATCCGACACTCAAATTTACGGATCCGTTCGAAGAGTTTCCACAGTTCTACAAACGATGCATACGCTGAAGTATTATTACTGGGTAGTGAACCCTAGGGACAAAAGTGGCATAAATCCTAAAGGATTAGGTAGGGTTAAGCTTTGAGTAATCCCAAGTTATTTTGCATGTATATAGCGTAAGTTTGAATGACTAAGGGGCCGTTCACAATTATCAACCGTACGCTGGGATGGAGGGGGTTAAGGGCAGTTGTACGCTTTTAGAAATGCGAAAAATGTCGATCCAAACTGAACTGTTTGTGAACTTGGTATTAATATTATAGTGTGACAGTTTTGGATTCTGTATTGTCAGTACGTCTCCTTTATTTCAATAGTGCTAAATTCCAATTTTTTTAATTTGAGTGTGAATATTAACTTGTATATCTCTAGTTTTTCAATACAATACATTGTACAAAAAATCAACATTTTTCTTTGTACACTTTTGGGGGTGGGGGGTGAAAAAGTGTACTCTTTGTACACTTGTGAAAATGTTGATAATTGTGAACGGCCCCTAAGAGTAAATAGTATTTGGTTTATAACTATATTAAGGTGTTTAATATACCCCTTAATAAATTCTTTATATCTGGAGGACAGTAAAAAGAAATATTATTTAATTTTACTAAATATTTCTGCTTTTTTTCTCTCCCCGTAGATGGGCCCAGACCAAGCGAGAAGGACGTTGTCAGCTTGCGTGCTTATATGCTGCTCTTTCTCAAGCAGTTGATAATGATCGGTAATGGAGTAAAGGAAGACGAACTCCAGGCCATACTTAATTACCTTTCCACCATGCATGAGGTATCGAGAGCACTTATTTCCTTCCCGAGAATTTGTGTTAAATCAAGCTTAATCAGTTGTCTGGTAGTCGCTATTTCGTGTCTAATCAGACTTTAAAATGTTGCGATTTATATATATTATAATTTAATACGTAGCTTCATTAAGAAAATAATGACAATTTATTTTTATTTTCACAAATCCTTTCATTCTAATTCGAATACCTACGATTTGTATGTTAAAAAAACATATCCTTTATTCAAATTCATTAACCTTTTCGTTCACGAATATTTTTTCTTTAAACCAAAAAGTATAAGATTTATTTTCATTCAAAACCAAATATTTTAGTAACTTGTCACTTACATTACACACATTTTGGCTTCCTTTTCCGACAACTAAGCTAAACCTTTTTAAACATGTAGAAGCATTTGTAGAAAAGTTGCATTTTAGTACGATATACAGGGTGTTTCAGGTCGACCTAGAAATATGGAAAAGAAACATTTCATATTAGTTACGGAATTACTATGACAAACTTCAAATACCAAATACAACCTAAAAATTCCGCCAATTTGTAGTTTGTATTTGGTATTTGATATTTGAAGTTTGTAATAGTAATTCCGTAACTAATATGAAGTGTTTCTTTTCCATATTTCTAGAGTCGACCTGAAACATCCTGTATATTATTATTTCTAGTGGGACTGAAAGAGTTAAAATTTCTTAACATACAAATATTGTGATATCATCAATTCATCATCATCATCATCATCATCATTATTGTTATTTCCATACATTAGTAATTTTTTTCATTCCTTTTGATTTAACAAAATACTTATTATAGTGTCAGATTTAAGGAATTTGTACCATAGAGATTAGTAAACATTTTATTCAACGTATGTGACATGATAAGTTTGCTTTCAAAAGTGAGAACGGTCGATAGGAATAATTTGAGACGTGCGATTGAAGTAAAACGGATTGATGAGGTTTCTTGGGAAAGGTATGGAACGAAAAAGTCATTGGATGTGAGGAC
Organism: Bathynomus jamesi; assembly: GCA_023014485.1. NCBI lineage: Eukaryota > Metazoa > Arthropoda > Malacostraca > Isopoda > Cirolanidae > Bathynomus > Bathynomus jamesi. Next base: position 79,920 of record JAJOZX010009319.1, read on the forward strand.
AAAGGGAAGTATGCTGAGTTGGTATGGTCATATGGAGAGAATGAGTAATGAAAGAAATGTAAAAATATTATATAACAGTGAATGGGTAGGTGTAAGAAATAGAGGAAGCCCTCGTAAAAGATGGAAGGATGTAATCAATAACTGTGTGAATGAACGTGGTGTTAATATAAATATGACGCGTGATTTAGCTAAGAACGAAGAAGAAGTGGTTCACGATAGGTTTATAAGTGAAAACGTTGGTCTGACCGGACGTAAAACTAAGGTTGGGATAGTACCTTATTTTCGGTGATGATTGTGTGTGTATGTAACATGGTTTGAGTTTCTCCTGTCCCAAGTTCAATCGTCGTGGTCACCCCATGCAGAATGGGAAATGGGTCGTCAAAATAATGTATGTTCGTCTTTTACCATCGATGTTTCATCCCAGGACGAAAACCTGCACGATGTGCTGCAGATGCTTATGTCATTGATGTCAGAACATCCTTCTTCAATGGTCCCCGCCTTCGATGCTAAACACGGTGTGAGAACTGTCTTCAAGCTGCTCGCCTCCGAAAGTCAGTTGATCAGGCTCCAAGCACTCAAACTACTCGGCTTCTTCCTCTCCAGATCTACTCACAAGTGAGATTCTGATTAATTACCCACTATTCACGTAATTTAAGTTTCATCGTATTAACTACTTGAAAGGCCATATTATAACTCAGTCAGCTTTAATTTTATGATACAAAACCTTAGAATATTTCTTTTCAAATGGCAAATGTGTGTAATGACAGAATTATTTAGCTAAATGAAATACAAATAAAGGGTGATCCAGAGAAATGGGACCCAAAAGAAACCCCTGTAACTCTTAAAGTATAAGTCCTTTTATAAAATCATACGCATCATTCGAAAGAGGATAGTTACAAGTTTGTACAGGATTGTATAGGTTTTGACAATACAAGACAAGATAAGATACAAAACAAAATAAAAGTGTTAGTTAAAACTAACCCTTCAAGATGACTGCATGGACTGTGGAACAGCTGCGTTTCATAACTGAGCAATATTATGAGCATGGAAGAAGTGTAGTTTCAGCTCAAAGATCTTTCAAGACAAATTTTCAGATGTCAAAATCACCTTCTAAGAGCTGAAACTACACTTCTTCCATGCTCATAATATTGCTCAGTTATGAAACGCAGCTGTTCCACAGTCCATGCAGTCATCTTGAAGGGTTAGTTTTAACTAACACCTTTATTTTGTTTTGTATCTTATCTTGTCTTGTATTGTCAAAACTCAAAACCTATACAATCCTGTACAAACTTGTAACTATCCTCTTTCGAATGATGCGTATGATTTTATAAAAGGACTTATACTTTAAGAGTTACAGGGGTTTCTTTTGGGTCCCATTTCTCTGGATCACCCTATATAACACTAACAATTTCAGAAGGAAATACGATGTTATGAATCCACATAATTTGTATACATTATTAGCGGAAAGGCTTCTTGTTCATGAAGAAAGCTTAACTCTACCTACTTACAACTGCTTGTATGAGGTAAATTGACTACTTCTTACTTAAAATATGTTACCAGGACTTGCTTTTACTCGCATGAATTACTTCTGATTGACATACAAATCTATAGTACCTTTCGTATATTAATTTTTTGACCCCTCAAAAAATTTCATTTATTTATAGTGCAATTTGGCAATTTTGGTATTTGTTTTTCCCCCAGATTTTGACAGAACATATAAGTCAGCAAGTTATGTATTGTAAACACCCAGAACCTGAATCACATTACCGACTTGAGAACCCAAGTATGTTGCGTCTATGAACTATTATTGTTTTATACATTTAACTTGAAAAATTTTATTTTCCTTGCTCCAAAATTTTATCAAGAAATTATTACTCAGCAAGATTAGCCTATTTATTCTCTGATGTCTGTTACTTCTGTCATAGTCATTTCTACATTTTTATAAATCCTGTCTCTGAAATCTGCCTTTCAGTTCAAGTACACTAAGTACATTCCTCCTTTGTAGCCAAATTTGTAGAGATAAATTCCTTTGCGCGAACAGAATTACTGTAGGTAATTTCCGTTGTTTAGTTCTCCATTATACCGGATTTAAGCATTACTTATACCATATACAGAATAAAATAAGAGAGGATAACGCACCTACTCATTATTCATTGTCATATTCTCAGATTAAATTGAAAGATAGTGCTGGTTTCTTAATTTGTTCAATCGATGATTCAGTTCGATTTGTTCCATGCTTTTCTTCATATTTTATATTAAAATTGTTCCTCCTTTGCAGTGATCCTGAAGGTGTGCGCTACCTTAATTCGCCAGAGCAAAGCCTCCGATTCCTTAATGGAAGTAAAGAAGCTTTTCCTCTCCGACATGACACTCCTTTGCAACAACAACAGAGATAATCGAAGAACTGTTCTTCAAATGTCCGTTTGGCAGGTCAGGAATTTTTATTTTTGTACGTCCAGCAAGAGTGTAAAGTTGTTTCTAGTCTCATTTTCCAAGTATGTTATTAATCCAATCCTTTTCATATAAAGGAAAGGTACAGTTAAAAACGGATATCTTATTTCACTAAACATGGAATTAAAATTGCAGCAACGAGTACGAGTGCCTTAAATTTTCTCGCTGAAATTTCAGACTTACCAAATATCTACGCTTCGTGTGCACGTTACATATAATAGTTTTTCAATAATATCTTATTACTGTAATAATGATAATGTGATGTAAGTAACCATATTAGGTTCATCATGATGGAGTGAAACGATGAATTTTTTAATCCCCATAAAGCTCAGTTGACCTAAATATTAGGGCTGAAGTGTCTGGTAAGCTTTTTCATTATGCTTGTCATATATTATTATGACCAATAATAATATACAGGGTGTCCCATAAGTCCAGCATCATAGGAGAAATTCATATTTTTCTATTTCTACAAACCATAATTTATGCTCGGGATGCCAATTTCCCGTCCACCATTCTGTTCAGTGACGAGGCTGTTTTTTATGGAAATGGTGAGATAAATCGACAGAACACCCGCTACTGGTCTCAAAACAACGCTCACTGGTATATCTTTCAAAGGAACAAGGTGCATCCTAGGTGATGGTATGGTGTGGCATTTGGAAGGATCGCATCATAGGCCTCCTCTTTTTCGATGAACATATCACTGGAGGCACCTACCTAAGTATGCTCAAGGAAGAAGCATTTCCTAGTGTCTTGAACGAAGAAGGAAATTTCCCAACTTGGTTCCAGCAAGACGGCGCTCCTGCACATTACAGCACCCAAGTAAGGGAATACCTGTACCAACAATTCCCTGGTCATTGAATAGGACGTCGAGGGCCTGTGGAATGGCCAGCTAGAAGCCCGGATCTCACGCCACTAGATTTTTATCTCTGGGGCCACTTGAAAGCGCTGGTATACGCAGAGAAAATTAGAAGTGTTGAACATTTGCGGCAGCGCATTATTGGGGCATGTAACACCATTACTCCTGACATCATTCACCGTGTGCTTGCTGACTGGGTATCACGTCTGAATTTGTGTATTGAAAACAATGGTGGACATATTGAGCACGTTCTGTAAATAAAAGCTTTTGTTTTGCCTTTTTTTATTATTTTTCCTATGATGCCGGACTTATGGGACACCCTGTATAACGAATACTACTTCTGTCGAGTAAAAAAATTTTTTTTAAATTTTTGCCCTCGTCTGCACGTTTGTGTTATGTTTGTCTATCCAATTTCCATTTGATGTATAACAACAGCTAAAATTAAAAATCAATAATGTTTTGTATTTATACTCAGTAGTAACAAAATGTCCAACCGAAATTAGATGAAGGATAATTAGAAGGAAGAATTTATATAGGTTTATTTTTAATATGTGATGTTATGTTTCAGGAATGGTTAATAGCGCTTGCGTACATCCATCCACGCACAACGGAGGAGCAGAAGATCAGCGATATGGTCTATTCTCTCTTTCGGATGCTCCTCCACCACGCCATCAAGTACGAGTATGGAGGATGGCGTGTTTGGGTTGATACTCTGGCCATCGTTCACTCCAAGGTATAGTTAAAGTTGTTATTCAAAATTGAGCCGTAAATGCTCCCGAACAGGAAATTTTATAATGAAATCTTCAGGCATGGGGTCAAAAATAAATTTAAAAGTATTTAAATACAAATACTTTAAATTTTGCGAAATACAAATACAAATGCTTTTACCAGTATAATTACAAATACAAATACTTTAAATTTTGCCAAATACAAATACATACCAGTCACTGTTCAAGTAAGAACTGACTAAATTTCGCAAAGCAACCTAAATGTAAACTCTGATCCAGGGTAACCAACAGTCGAACACATAATTATATACTGTATAATATATTGCCAAGGGTAAGGTTCTTGTAGATAACCTACAAAGCTATAATACCTATCAATATTTTTATTTTTAAATGTTCAACAATGAAATCTAGGACAAAATGTTATAGGAATTTGTATAACTATTTGCAAAAGTATTTTTAAAGTATTTCAAAAGTATTTGGAAATTTTAAATACTTTTCAAAATATTTCAAATACAAATACTTTTGATTGGAAATCTCAAAATACAAATACAAATACTTCTCAAAGGTATTTAAAATACCTTCAAATACAAATACAAGAGTATTTGACCCCATCCCTGGAAATCTTGTGTAATTCTAATTTCAATTGTAGGAAATTGCTGATTATTTATTCAGTGACTTTCAACAAAGTAAAGAAGATTATTAGCACCCTGTGTGTTGAATTGGAAGAAGGGAGGATCATTTATCGAAACATTACTAAATATTAAGTCTCTAATTCTTATTACGATGCTTTAATGTTTCTGCGCAGTCATAGTTTCTAATACTATAATAAACTGGCTTTCATACTAAAACAGTTTATCATGTGCAGTTACCTTGCATGGTTATTGCGCTTAAAATCACTTATATGCTTTATCAAGGCGATGGGCTTGAAGGGAGCATGGTCAAACGGCATAAATATTAGCTTCAGTTGAACGGATCCTTTATGAGGTCTAAAATGGTGTAGTTGGTCAGGGCGTTGACTCAGAAACCGTGCAGCGCTGGCTCGAGTCCCACTGGTTCCCAGTTTCCCAACCAAAATGCATTTTTCTTCTATCTTATATAAGTAGTGCCGTTATTGCACTTAAAATCATTTCTATCTATAAGTAAAATATAAATATGTTACAAAGAATCATTGCAGTAGTTTCGTTTATTTGCTCTTCGCTTCATTTATATCACAAATTTATTCATGAATGTATTTTGTAGGTATCATATGAAGAATTTAAATTACAATTTGCGCAAATGTACGAGCAGTATGAAAGACATCGATCGGATAACATCACGGACCCTGCAATCAGACAACAACGTCCTATTTCGACGATTTCAGGCTGGGATCAAACCACCAACAGGCAATACTTTGCCAGTTCAGAAATTTATAGAAACGGTGAAAGTGAAGTGAGTGTAGTAATTTTTTTATATTAGAGTTTTTTCATGGTTCACATCCAATTCATTTTCCATCGCAATCCGTAAAAATGAATAATATTTTATATTGTGAAAGTTTTTAACTGTGAAGAAATATTATGATAGGAATAGTTGCGGAGAATATGCCACAATTTATATAAAAGTATAACTTAACTTTGATACAGCTACTCGCATTCCATATTCAATTTTATTATTAGTTGTTTCATACTTACTCAAGCCAACGAACCCGCTCTTGTATTATTTGCATCTTTCAAGTAGATGGCCCTCATGCATTATGCCACAATGCCACAATGTATATAAAACTATAACTTAACTTTGACACAGCTACTCGCATCCCATATTCAACTTCATTATTAGCTGTTTCATACTTACTCAAGCCAACGAACCCGCTCTTGTATTAATTGCATCTTTCAAGTAGATGGCTCTCATGCATTATCATTTACACTCTCCAATATTTTTGTGTTAATATAACACGCATGCTAAAACAGTTGAAGCTATGAATGAGCAATTGTGTTGAATATAATTACATTTTATTTATCATTTAATCATAAACTGAAAAACATTTGCTTATTCCAGATTGATGTTGCGCACGATAAAGCTCTCACTCTTGAAAATGGAAACATCTCCGAATGTTCTGGTCTTACCCCCGATCACTCCACCCTAATAAGCCACGACATGAACAACTCCAGATGTCTCGAGACACGCCATGACGAAGATGGCTCCACTCCAATTATTACATCCTCCAAACGAGTCTCCACTATTACCTCTGCACCATCGGAAATTATTTTAGAAGATTCTGTGATTTCCTCCGTGGACCGAATAACGATGGACACCCCTTCTAACCTCACTTCAACCAACTCCAACTTGCCGACTACGACACCACCTTCTCCTCCCACACTTACTCCACCCACATCCACAATTTCGACGACGACTCCCCCGTCTCCTTCTTCCTCTCTGGGGATTAGTGACGAAGTGTCGAATGGGGCCACTTTAGATACTCAGGAGAAGGAGGTGCCCAGTCCCAAAATAGTCTTCACTCCTAAGGAAGAGAATTTGAAGGAAGAGAGTAAATCAGACGAAGAAGAGGCTGCCAGAGCGGTTGACCCACCTACGGAAGGAAGTGATCACGAAGATGAAGAAACACAAGATTCTCAAGGTCAAACCGAAAACCTTCGGGAAGTAGCAGAAAACTATGATACTAAAGTAATAGAAGCGGAAAGTAAACAAACTATAAACGAAGAAACCTCTTCGTTGAGTAGCCCATTAAAAACTGATAAAATGGACTCTAAACCCCTTGAAGTTAGTTCTCAACAATCGCCCGCTGAAGCGCCTGATAATTCGGTTCAAGAAGAGAACGAAACTAAATGTCAAACAATACGAGTAGAAGTGGTCACTGTAGAAGGAGAAAAGGAAGAGTTTGAGAGTAAAAGCAGTGACAATTTTAATGTCTCTGAAAAAGCATCAAAAGAAGCGAACGAGACAGAAGAGACAAAAACCGAAATCGAAGGTCTAAGTAAAACGGATTCCTCTTCTCCCACAATTATTAAAGAAGCATTAGAAGAAGAAGAAGAGAAATCCGAAGATACAAAAGACTCGAAAGAAGAGAAAGAAACGCATTCGGTTTGTGATGACGTAAGAGAAGAGAAAATTGAGAAAAGCGAAAGTACAGATGAGAAAAAGTTGGTGAATGAAGATGATAGTCAAAGCTCGAAAGAGGAATTGCCTTCAGGAGAAAATAGTTCTTCAGAAAACAAGGAAGGAAAGCAAGAAAACATTGAGTTAAAAGAAAATGAAATTAACCAAGTAAATGATCAGCACAGTAGCTCCGGCTCTTTAACCGTTAACGAATCCTCTTCTCCTCCCTGTCACCAACCATCCGCTATTTCTACTATTTCTGGAATTCTTGATGAAAAAGATAAAAATGAGAAAGAAAAGGAACAAGATAGTTCGGAAGCAGAAGTGGACAAAACAGACACAAATGTAAATGAGAATGAAGAAAAGGAGTCGAAAGATTCTTCGGAGACTGACACGGATAAACCATTTGCTGTTCCTACTTTATCGGCAATTATCGATGCTAAAACGACGACTTCCGAAGAGGAACCTCCTCCGATTCAACAAGAAAGCAAAGAAGATACAAACGTGATTCTCTCAATTTCCGCTTCTGTTGAAGATGTAGATCCCAGTTCAATCAAAGAATATCCTGATTCTAAACCAACCAAAACGAATTATGAAACGGAGGTTCAGATTACGACAGAATCCATACCAAACCCTCCAAATGAAAGTTCTCCCGTACGTACTCATTCTCACCCGAGTGACGCTGATCCTCAAGTCACCTGTGATACTGTACAAATCTCCTTCAATTCAGCGTCAAACGCTAATTCAATAGATGTCACTAGTTCTGTTAGTAGTGAACTTAACCAGCCTTCCTCAAGCAATGCCGCTGAAAATGACACCATAGAAATTGTTGCAGAAGAAAAAGAAATTTGGTTTGCTCAAATGTTCAGAAAGACTCGGTCCTAAACGACGAAAGTCCTTCTCGAAAAGAGGAATTAGAGGATCCGAGATTGTCGCATGAGGATAAAACCTCCGCAGAGCACGACGATGTGAACACTTTAAATTCACTTACGGCGAATTCTGCCTCCTCTGAAGACCAAATGGAATTTGGTCCGAGAAGGCATGTCGTTACCCTTGGACGGCCAAGAAGCGCGGAAACTGAGAGAGACAAACACAGTAAGATGGCTTTGACTTTATTGTTGATACATTAAATGTTTTTTTATTTCTAGCTTTAAACTTTGAAACAATTAGAACTTTTTTTTTACTTTGATGTACAGGGTGTTTCAAAAGTCCGGAATCATAGGAAATATTTTATATATCGGGTCGGCAAAAAAAAGGGAGACCTTTTAAATCCTTCATATCTCGGCAAATACGGTACATAGAACCATGAAATTTTAGTATGTTAGTACTAGGTAGTTTTATGGTTTGTATGCCATCTTTTAGCATTTTAGCTGAGAAATTGGATTTATGGCGAATATTCCAGAAAAATCTTGCTAATCATAGGTTCAAGTTGATAATTAAAGCTATTTTAATTAACTAAGCCAACTGCAGGAGGTTTGGACAAGCTTCTCAAGAAAATCGATAAAAGAGGAGATATCAAAAGAATACCAGGTAGCGGTATTAAGTTTGGCCACCAAACAGTCCTGATTTAAATCCTGTCGATTACGGCCTTTGGGAAAATTTGTCACAGAGAATTTATCGGGTCAAAGTAAGGAATGTCGCTCATTTATGACAGCTTCTTCTGGAAAAATGGGATGAGCTACCACAAGAACAAATCAATAAAGCCATAGATGAGTTCCGTCCTAGACTCCAAAAGGTTGTAGAAGTTTGTGGTAAACATATCGAGCAGTTTTTTAACATCAAGGTAGCACCATATGTGAGTACTTTGTAACTTTTTATCTGCACATACAATGCAGTAGTAGTGTAAATGGAGAATTTCCATTGGCATAAAGAAATGTTCAATAAATCCGTAATTTTCATTAGTTTTCTTTGAAATCCGCTGACCGTATAACCGTATAGGAAATTTACTTAGTTGTGTGTGTGGTGGTGGTGGTGGGGGGGGGATATTGCAATCTGACCATAACTTCGGATTTTACAGCCAAAGTTCGAGGTCTCCCTTGATTCCGGGCTTTTGAAACACCCTGTGCATTAGAAAACGATGTAATATATCTTATAGTACAGCATTTCACGTTGTGATTAATGAATTATCAAAACCCAAACTATCAAAATTGAAAAAAGAGCCGTTTCCAAAAGCCAAAATACTTTGAACAGAAACACAATTGCTATTCAAATACATTTCGTTCTTTTAATAATTTCTCTCTTAATTGTAACACGATGATGATAAGTAAAAGTGAAATCGTTACTGATGAGTATAGAAACTAAAATTACTTCTAATACTATTCTGTTAAATCGTGATAAAATCATTTTACCAGAAAAGGGTTTCGGTAAGAAAAAAAAAAAGGTTACGTAAATTGATGTGGTTTATTTCATGACGTTACTTAAGTTGCTTAAGACAACTATTCTTCCCTTTCAGTTGATCCGAAACATTTCATAAAAATGATTTATTAACCCTTGTTACCAAATGGTATCCGTCTACATATACAGGGTGTACATAAAGTCAGGATCTATTTTTGTGAAGCACTTGGAAATTATATGGAATTCAATCATAAAATGATAAAGTGGTAACATTTATTAAATAATTAAGAGTAGGATTCGACGTGACGCCCATCAGTATCCCTGCACAGCTCAAATCGTTCCGCAGCATTTCTAAACACATTCTGGAGCATTTGCGGGGTTATGTTATCTGCAGCAGTTCATATACGTGTACGTAAGTTTTCAAGACTCGTAATCTTCGTCTGATAGACGTGCGACTCGATAAAGCCCCATGCAAAGAAATCTAAAGGGTTAAATCTGGTCATCTCTGACACAAGGTCTGTTGCTTCCGCGTCCGATCCAGCGATTTGGAAAACGTCCATTTAGATAATCCTGAACAATTTTCGCATAGTGACAAGGAGCACCATCATGTTGATAGACGACGGTACTAACAATCCTATCCCCGTCGTCTATCAACATGATGGTGCTCCTTGTCACTATGCGAAAATTGTTCAGGATTATCTAAATGGACGTTTTCCAAATCGCTGGATCGGACGCGGAAGCAACTTAAGACCTTGGCCAGCGAGATCACCAGATTTAACCCCTTTAGATTTCTTTGCATGGGGCTTTATCAAATCGCACGTCTATCAGACGAAGATTACGAGTCTTGAAAACTTACGTACACGTATACGAACTGCTGCAGATAACATAACCCCGCAAATGCTCCAGAATGTGTTTAGAAATGCTGCGGAACGATTTGATCTGTGCATGGATACTGATGGGCGTCACGTCGAATCCTACTCTTAATTATTTAATAAATGTTACCACTTTATCATTTTATGATTGAATTCCATATAATTTCCAAGTGCTTCACAAAAATAGATCCTGACTTTATGTACACCCTGTATTATTGAAGTTTTATATTTATTTTAACATTTACGAGGATATGATATAGCCGTCTGCGAAAGTTGTTTTTAACGAGTATAGCCGGCTGGGAAGGGTTAAATGAGTTTTAATTGAATACGGTTCTTTCCACAGGCGAATCAGGTCGCAAATCTTCGTCAGTCTCGAGAAGTTCTTCCGTAGGTTCGTCTCAGTCCCAATCCCGCCAGATATTTTCCTCCGGCCCTTCACGACCCCCATTCAGAATACCTGAATTTAGGTGGTCCTACATCCACCAGCGCCTCCTTCGGATGTTCTATTTTCGCTGGAAACTGACATGCAAGTCTGGAGAAGGTGAAAATCAGGGGTTCAGGTTTTGTTTTGTTTTAAAGACAAAACTAGAATTGCTGTTGGTATAAATTTGTAAATGGTATAAATGGCTGTTAGTGTAAATTTTTTAATTTTTTATGAAAAAAAAAAGTTTATTGATTTGTCATATTGTAATGAAGAATTTTTATTTTCAGTCACTCGACCAAAAGCGTTTTGGATTTCGTGAACAACAGTGAAAATGCAATATTCGTCGTGAACACAGTCCATTTAATTTCACAGTTAGCGGATAATCTCATCATTGCGTGTGGCGGACTCTTACCTCTCCTTGCGTCCGCCACTTCTCCCAATGTAATAAAACTACTAAATTGCTTTTAATAAGTGAAGAGTTAATTATGGTCTAAATTCTCTGGTAATAATTTTGATAGCAATGACATCCGGAACTCATTTTCCCACTTTGTGGGGGTAGGTGTGCCCCAAGGGCCAGGCGCCAGCTGCCGGGAGCGAACCCACAGTCTCACCGTCCAGAGTCCAACACTGAGACCACTGAGCTGTCGGGAGCCCAAATTTGATTGCTAAAATGTTATTTGTGTTGCTGCTTCTTCTTCCTGCATTTGAATTATGCGATTGTATAAAACTAAACTGAAATGAGTATAAAGTTTGAATTAAAGGAAATTGTTAACTTTTACAACTGTTGAACAAGAAATAAAACACTCGTAAAAATATAACTTATAAATAATTCTGATTGTAAAAAAAATCATTTTGCTTTCATCGAAACAAACAAACATTTAATATAATCGTAATGCATTTGGAAATAAAAAGACCACCAAATTTTTCCTAAAAATAGAACGAATTAGACGTGTTGGAGCCAACGCAAGGAATGGGAGTGGAAGTGGCTGTTTCCTTTCTTCATCGCCTCGTTAATATGGCGGACGTTCTCGTCTTTGCGTCGTCACTGAATTTTTCAGAACTTGAAGCGGAGAAAAATATGTCAAGCGGCGGAATACTTAGGCAGTGTCTCAGATTGGTAATTTCATTCTTAGTTTTGTGATTACTCTCATTTTGGCGGTATGACTGAAATTAGTTTATACATTTTAAAATTTCCTTTACAAGGTCTGTACGGTAGCAGTAAGGAACTGCCTGGAGTGCAGAGAGAGGGTTCGACTCCAGGAAGTTTCGAACAGTGAAGGAACCGGGATGAAACCAGCGAATAAGTCTCGTCATATTCACTCCCTCATCAGAGGGGCGCAGGCCTCCCCCAAGGTAAAAGTGAGTTTTATTATTATTTCATCAACTGAATTGAAAGTGCCGGAGTGTAAATGTCTTTGGTGAAATTGTAAGTTATTTCAATATTTTAAAGAATGCATGTATGTTTCTCTTTTTCTTTCTTTCTTTCTTTCTTTCTTTATACCATTATGACAATCTGATTGCCATTTTGATGTTTCGGTATACGAACCTCGTAAGACAAAATTTAATTTTACATTTCACTTTTATGCGCAGAACATCGTTGAAAACTTGGGAAGTCAAAATAGTCCTGTGAGGGATCCTGAGAAACTTCTGCAGGATATGGATGTAAACAGATTAAGGGCGGTTATTTACAGGGATGTGGTGAGTAGTTTAAAGTCGCGTTTGTTTCTTCATTCTCGTTTAAAATTTAATTCAATTCTCATTGTTTTTATTCTTCTTTCAGGAGGAAACGAAGCAAGCTCAATTTTTATCTCTAGCGATTGTCTACTTTATTTCCGTCTTAATGGTCTCCAAATATAGGGATATCTTAGAACCTCCAACAAGCAGTTCACCCCCACCTCCCAATCAAGGGGTTCCGCCCCCAACGGCTCATACAAACGGCAACTTTCCGCTCCAGCATTATTCAGGTACGACACCTATGTTTTAGATTATGCATCGTTACGTCTAATCTTTTCATGAAGGAAAAAAATTTAAAGGGAAGATTTTGAAACTACTTTTATCTCTTCAGTTACACGGGATTTTAAGGAAAAAAGGCGTTATTAAAACTTTATTTTTCAGTTTTCCTCATTCGTGTATTTTGTCGTTGCTAGAGGCCCATTATTTAATAATGTCTCTAAATGAGGTTTAATATAAAGTATCCAGCATTTTGTCCGCATGTGCTGTTTTGCGTGGAATTTATATTGAAGTTTTTTAATTATATTTGAAAACGTTTTCTTAATGTCATATATGAATTTCTCACTATGCGAGATAGAATGGAGTAAGTTTGGTTTACGCCACTTAACGGATTCCTGCTCTGAATTGGAAATTTGTTCTTATTAATAATTTGAATAGGAGATGAAACTGAAGGGAGCCAGCGCAAGACCTCAAACGCCAGCTGTATTTCGTTGCCGACTAATTTAGACCAACACTTCAGTCTTGAATCCAGAGAAGTAGATATTAAATTTCCCTCGGCGGTTAATATGATTTTAGAAGGCAAATTTGGACACTCTATTTTTGAAGAAAAAACTCCCCATACGGTAGAGAAGGATGCAGATATTGACAAACCATTCGCCAAAGAAGAAGACCTCAATGCTTCTGTGCTTCAGACAGAACCGACAAAGAGCATTTCGGAAATAGTTTCTTCTCAGTCTTCCACCAGCCATGACGTTTCTTCTTCCGATGACTCAAACCAAGCAGAACTTTCAAAAGTTCAGGTAACGCTGCCTTCTCTCACTCTTTCGGTGTTTAATTCGAGCGTTCATTTCTTCATGGCTGAAAGTCAAAAGAATAAGCACTCGGGAAATTTATCCTTCATAAAGACGGAAGAAAGGAAACTGCCTCTCAGTAAGAAGGAGTTGATAACGCCCAAAAAGAAAGTATCCAAATTCCTTTCGGTGTGGTCGCAGACATTAAAAAACAAAGCTTGGTCTCCGAAGAGGAAGTCTTTGCAACCTTCAACCAGTGGTGAAAAGAAAAAGCCGGAGTCTCGCGAACGATCACTTTCAACTACATTGGTGGAAAAGTCCTGCCAGACGTTTAGTTTTTACGACACAGAAACCATTTCACAAGTTCTCAAACTTCAGCAACAAGAAGAGAAATCGTTAAATTCGGAGCATTCAGGTGAAGAGCTAAAGTGTTCGTCAGCACCGTCTCTCGTCCTCTCCGGATCCTTTCACAAAATTTTAAAGTGTAGATCACCGGTGTTAGTCAGAGTAGATTCAAACAGTCTTGTAGGCATATCCGATGTTTGTATATTATTCAACACCACACAATTTACATTGTAGCAACCATTGAAATTCATTTGTAAATAATGGGTAATTTAGTGTTTATATTTCAGTCAAAAGGCCCGTGATTACAACTGAAATTGAAGTTCACACACGTTTTATTCATCCCATATATAGAAATGAATGTAGCATTTTTTAGTAGATCCGTGTTATAACCGTACTCGTAGTTGATAGTGGGAATGATAAGAAGGGGACATCTCTTTCCAGTCAAATTCCTTTTCGTATTCTCCCCAGCATTGTAGACTAGTTTCGTTTGTGTGTAAGTTAGGATATTATTATAATGACGAGTCTTTTACTTTAGCATAGAAATATCCCATGAAGAATGAATAAAAATTAGAATTTCGTCCACCTAAATTAATAAGAATTAACAGGATAATACAGTACAGTATTAGTTACATATGTAACAAATGTGCTGTTCACAGTTGCCATTTGATTTATATAGTTTCAGCTACACTGAATAAACTGATTAAATTTGTAAGAAAAAATATTAATAACAATTCTCTGACGTTCATAAGGATTCCAAACGCTGTTGACGCATTACCTTATCGTTTAGTGTAAATCGTTAATGGATAAAGTGACGTTCCCTTTCCACTTGCAGAGAGAACCGGAGAAGTGGACGAAGATGGCGAATACGAAATGATCGTCGTCGACCAACACAATTCCTCTATTCTCGCTTCATCCGACCATTGCCCTTCTTCAGCCACCTCTTCAGGCCCTCCCTCCCTCAAGGTAATTTTGACCTATATTGCTACTTTACCTTTAAGTAAGACCGTCAGTTAACATTTAACTCATTTAACATAGTTTTTAACTTGGGCCTCTGATTTTCTTTCATGAACAGATATTCAGAGCCTCCTTTTGATCTACGATAACACATTTTTAAAAATATACTATATTAAATTAGAGATCATAATACAACCAAGGAATTTCTTACTATAACGAAAATTAAAAATTATATATATATATATATATATATATATATATATATATATATATTATATATATATATATATATATATATATATATATATATATATATACACACGGTGAACCAAAAGTAGGTGGACAGTAGGTTGAATACGGTTTGTGTTATATTATATTATAACTATGGTGTTCATTATAACTATGGTGTTTGTGTTATATTATATTAAATATTATAACTAAATTTATATAAATTTTATTTTGTATTATAGTATACAAAAAAATTAAATATGTATTCTCAAAATAAACGTTATCATTTACTGTCCACCTACTTTTGGTTCACCCTATATATATATATATATATACACATACACACACACACACACACAGGGTGTTTCAGGTTGTTTTATTATTATTATTGTTTACGTGCAATACTATACAAGATAGGTTCTACATGTTCATGTCATTACAAGTGGTTTACGGGCGTAAATGTTCAAACTGAGCTCCATCCGCATTGATGCATGCCTGCATCCGGTGTTCAACACTGCGGCATACTTTTGCACACAAATCGCGTGGAAGAGAATGAATCTCAACGTCGATTTTCTCGTGAAGATTCATTAGATTTTTGGGCTTCGTCCTGTACACTTGCTCTCTAATGTAGCCCCAAAGAAAGAAATCCGTAGGGGTGAGATCAGGTGATCTCGCTGGCATCTCAATTGGACCACGTCTTCCAATCCACCGCTGTAGAAATGTCTGGTCGAGAAATGCACGAACATCCAGATGATAATGTGGCGGTATACCATCCTGTTGCCAAAAGATTTCATTAATATCCGGGACACATTCAGGAAGAATGGGCAAGACTTTGTTTTGCAGCATTTCCAGATAACGTTCTCCATTCACTGTTTCTTCAAAGAAAAATGGTCCTACAATACCATTGGAAGAAATTCCTGCCCAAACTGTTACTCCAGGTGCATTCACTTGGTGAGTCAGGACACAGTGTGGATTCGTATCACTCCAGATGTAACAGTTGTAACGGTTGACACTGCCATCCAGAAGAAATTTTGCCTCATCAGTCCACACAATTTTTTGTCCAATAACTGTGGGTCCTGTTTTAACTGATCAAGCACAATGGTACAAAACTGGTTTCGTCTGTCAGGGTCATCTTCCGACAAAGCATGAACTGCATGTGGGCGGTAGGGCTTTACATGTAGCTTCCGTGTAATTCTCCAAACAGATGTTGTACTGACATCAACAGGTAACTCAGAAGAAAGTTTACGCAATGATTTCTTTTGACTTTTGACTAAGGCTTCCGCTACTAGCTGTTGATTGTCCACACCAGTTACTGTTTCTCTTGATCCCGAGGACTTTGTGTCAGCGTTTCCTGTTTCTTCAAATTTTCTTAGCAAATCACCGACAGTTGCATGTGCCGGCGTAAAACCATACTCTGCATTAAATCTTCGACGTGCTTCACTCACATTCTCACCACAAAGATATACCAACTTCACCGGTTTTATTCGTTGCTGCTTAGATAATTGAAATGATCCACTTCCTCTATCGCCCATTTTCATTCATACAAACTACAAATTCCGCCAATTTCCATATTTCTAGGGTCGACCTGAAACACCTTGTATATATAAAATTCTTTTTAATCTTTTAAATCTTATATGTGAATCCTTATTGAGGTTTAAGTGATTTTTAGTGGTGCGACATCCCGGCAGCTTAACCGACCAAAAAGCCTATTCATTCACAGCCAAATTTAATTTAAATTGACATTTACTATTGTAATAATTATTAGAAAAATATACAAACCACCATTTCACGATGAATAAAAAGAAAATCGTACATGTAAAAAGTGAATTATTCATTACAATTGAATAATTTTATTTTTTATTTCAAAGCCTTTAATTAACGCGTAGGGTGAAGTTGCCAATGGTCGCGCATCGGTCCTAATGTCCCGCATTTGATTTGACTTAAAAACTCCCCACAAACTAGAAGTAATGTTCCACAGAAATTTTATTTCTTTCACTGTAACAGTATTTTGTGGGGATTTTTTTTGAAGGTCAAATGCGCGACATTAGAACCGATACCCGACCAATGGCAACTTTACCCTAAGTTCGATACAAATGGTGCAAAATCCACCTGAGAATGTATATTTGTTAAATTACTCAATATTTACAGCCGTAAATTCGGATCTTTTCCTTTATTGCAAGTGATATTTTCGTTAGTTTTAACGAAAATATCACGATTTAACCTAACCAGTTGTCAATTACAGGGTGTACTCAAAATTGTTACTAACTGAAAAGAAGAAATTGGGGGTGCTATAAAGGAAAAGACCCGTAAATTCAAATAAGCAGATATATATAAACAGTTGCGCAGCTATAAAATGAACATAATTAGAAAATAATTAAAAGCAAAGGAGCTGCTCTTTCTTATGATACAAAAATCCTCCTCATCTATTTGCATTTTTTCTTAGCGTAGTAATCCACGAATTTTTATTATAATAGCCTTTGTATGTGAATTCCTGTTTTATAATTTTGTGTACATTCCACTCATTATGTAATTAAAATATTCCATTAAGAAGGTATATTTTAGAGTCCATATTGTAATTTCAATTATTACATAATACAAATATATATTTTAGTATATACTATTTCAATTCTAATTAATTTAGTCAAAAGCTGTTCTAAAATAATTATTATAAATAAGAACTGCAGACGTATTAAAAAATAATTTTTTTAATTAGTGACAAATCGGAGCTATTGAAGAATAGGGACCCCAACCTTCTTTAGTTAGCTTTATAAGGCTAACTAACGAAAATATCATGACCTAACCTAACCAATCGTCAAGGGCGTACAGTTAACATAACGATTGGTTAGGTTAGGTCGTGATATTTTCGTTAGTTAGCCTTATAAGCCTAACTAAAGAAGGCTGAGGTCCCTATTCTTCAATAGCTCCGACAAATCTATTGAATAAAACCTTTAAAATTAATCTAATATTACCTATTTAATTCAATTAATTAACAATAATTGTTTTTGATAAAGTTCTGAAAACTTTAAAGTTGAAATATATATATATATATATATATATGGTGGCACAACAAACAAAATAATAAATTTCGTACTAAACTTAATTTTAAGCATTATGAGTCAAACGTTTGCAATTTAAATTCACCGTCACACTTTTTACCCTTTTAATGTTTCATGTAAATAGTTGCATAAAGATAGTGATAGTTTCTTTACTGCAAGTCTCCCGTATTAAAGTTATTCCAAAGTACAGGGTGTCCATAAAGTCACGCATCATAGGAACATAAGCAATGTCTATTTATTTATGTCTCCATCAGGCCAAATATGTTGAGGAACATTCAAAGAAACTTGATTTTTCGTTTACAAACACGTTTTGAGATTAGTAGGAATCATTTCGAACAAATAAATAATAACAAAAATAATAACAAAATAAATAAATAAACAAAATGTATTTTCCTATGATGCGTGACTTTATAGACACCCTGTACTCATTATGAAGAACGTAGAATTTGCTGGGTGGGTAGGGTAAAATGCGACGAGACGACAGTATATACGTTTCCGTTACAAGTTCTTCTAATGATTTTTCTAAATGCTAATTTACTCGAGATTTGCAGTCAGTAGTTGTATGTTAAAAAAGGATATGATCCTTCGGTAACTAACCTTGTACTTAAAGAGATTCAGTTTCAGTGGTAGGCATGTTTTCTTTATGTATTTTTATTAGTGTTCTTTATACCTCTCAAGCAAAAACTTTCGAGTTAGATGAAAGCATCGAATTGTGTACCTGAAGTAAGCGGGGTTGCCTCTCATTTATTCCCTAGTTATCCTTAACAGTGATAATCTTTGTTTACCTGAAGTAAGCGGGGTTGCCTCTCATTTATTCCCTAATTATACTTAACAGTGATAATGTTTAATACGAATTACTTAGTTTTCTACATCTTAAGAATTTCCCGAAGTCAGAACGTACTTTGAGTTCGATAACTTGCTTTAATAGATTTTAGATATTTATTTACGTTCCTTCTGAACGAGGAATATTGAAGGCCTTTAGGGAAATAATGGAAATGTGGGATTAGGTAAAGGTACGCAATTCTCGCATGCTTTCATTTATACTAATCCTTGTGAATCAATTCCCATTCACAATTCCATTTTCATCTCAATTTGTATAACAATTTTTTTTCCTTCTCCTTTTATATTTTCTTCTTCATTTTACTTTTCATATTTTCCATCTTTTCACTCACTTCTCTCACTTCTCTCACTTCTCTCACTTTGAATTTTTTCCAAAGGTATTTTTCTTTATTATTAACAATTACGAACTATTTCCTCCTCCCATCTTTATTTACGTTTTTAATCTTGCCTCGTGGGTATCTCTTCCACTAACGCCCCTGTTAACCCTTGAGCAGCCCAACCTTCCTCTGCCTGCCGGACCCCTTCCTAAGTATGGTCCCCCTTCTTCGTACGGGGGTAAAATGCCCCGTCCAGTTGTAAGGAACAACTTGGTCAATTTGAAGGTAAACCTCCTCTAGTGTGATTTGAATTAAAGCAGTTGGTTGGTTGTTTTTGGGTGATGGAATCACTTTGTTGGTTGAATTTGGTTTTCATTTTAGTTCTCTTTTAATTTTGGGTGACGGAATTACATCTTTGACAATTTTAATCATTTCACAATTGGTATTTTTCTGTTTTCTTTTGTTTTATAAAGTATATTTACAGTTTTTACTCATTTTTAAACTAATTTTAACATCCAAATTATAATGACACTTAAGTATTTAGTACGTTATTTTTAATAATAATAATAATAATAATAATAATAATAATTCAAAAACACTGTTTAACATAATAACATAACTGGCATTTAATTTTTTAAATAATAATTACGATTTAAATTAAACTTTGAATATTTTTAACCTTAATTGTTCTCACTAAAAATTAATACATAACAAAAGGCACGAATGTTAATTTATATTATAGAGTAACTGTAATTCGTAGCCTGCGCCCATAGCTTAGTGGGTACCACCGTTTCCCTGTAAGCGAAGTGGAAACACTGAGGTCGGGGGTTCGAATCCCGAGGGGGCTGGTAATGATAATCCAGGAGTTAGTGCAATTGGAAACATTTCAGTTTCCAGTTTCTGTCCTTCCTGACTCATTATTTACTCTAAACTTGGGAAAAGAAATAATTTTAGTTTCTGATTTTTGGTACTTGAATCTTTTCACGTACGTAATTAATGTGTTTTTGGGATACCTTTCTTTTATCAAATTCTTCTTTGAGCAAAAACAATCAACATCATCGTTACCAAATGACTAATTTTCGTCATAGAATGTATTGATTATTCTTTTGTTTCCATTATTTTTTATTTCTTCGATATTTTTATTTACTTTTGTAATTAATTTGGTTGCAAATGTGATGCCAGTAGACGTAATACAATTTGCAAACTAGCCTTTCTACAGTAGGATACTTTAAAAATGTTAATTACATTGTAAACTTACGTGTAAATTTCATTATTGTAGTTTCATTTATAGAATTTTCGTGTTTTGTTTTTACCTCATAAGTGTGTTAAACAACTTTTAAAAGTACAGGGTGTGCACAATGTGTTGTCACCCCAGTAAAATACTAACTTATTTTCGTTTCTCTTTCAGGCCCATTTGAAATGTTTGATAGCAGCAACTATACGACTGAACAACGCATATTGGCTAGTACCTGGGTTCATGAGCGACCACGTAATGTTTTGCCATTACGTGGTCGCTCATGGACCCAGGTACTAGCCAATATGAGTTGTTCAGTCGTATAGTTGCTGCTATCACACATTTCAAATGGATCTGAAAAAAAAACGAAAATCAGTTAGTATTTTACTGGGGTGACAACACATTGTGGACACCCTGTACATTTAAGTTTACGTGAATATAGAGTGAATGTTTTTGTGACAGATTTTTTCTTAGTTCTCATTTTGCACTCTGGATATGCAGTGAAATCCCATATGATGAATTCCTGACACCAATGCACGATAAAAGCTTGATTGGAAGTTAAACTAAATTGTACGTTATTCCCTCCCATTTCTTTTAAAAATTTCTCTTAATCGTGTACTTAACCAAGAAAAGACTATTTCTTAAATAGTGCGGATTGTAAAAAATTTATGTTAGGGTGAACATTTCTACGGGAATGCTTTTTACTGGTGTTTCCTGAAAACTTTTATGATAAATTTAATGAGAATTTTTAATTATAATTTTAGAATATTTTTAGTTTCCATTTTTGCAACCTTTGGAAAACATCTGTTGATTTAAACCTCAATTTTAATGAAGTGGAATTACTTTTACACGGTTTGAGGCCGAGAAGTTATTTCAATAGTCTCTCACAGCATTACTAAGTGGTTTTATTTTATTTTAACTCAAATACTAAACAAACGCACAATTACGGAAGAGGTCATAATTGGTTTTTGTAAAGTTTAGTTTTTAGTCTTAATCCCTTTTTATTTAATTCTTTAAATTTTAATGACTGTCAGAGTTTACTTCGTTTTAGCAGTTCACATTAAGGAGAAAATAAACTAGTTTATTCCAACTAGAAACTGACTTGTGATCGTATCCCCGGCAGGGATCCGAAACCGGCGATGGGAGCGAACACGGGTCGAACGTAGTGAGTTTGGAGGAGGCCGGGAATGGTGTTTTATCCCCGAGCAATGAAGAATCATGGACTGACGTCAACCTCAACGACGGACCTCCAGACGAGATGGAAACGAAGCATCACAAGACTTGTAAGTAACGAAGAGAAAGGGGAAAAGTAGTTTAGGAATAGAAAGATTTTAAAGGTAGAAGATCAAAAGGTCTCGTTTACGGTTGTTGTTACAGGTTTTCGATACTTCAGCTTCATTTAATCTTCGTACATGATACAACCACTTATAACCCTTTTCGTTAGCTCGTATTTTATTAATACAAAAGCCGAGTAATAATAACAATAAATGTTTGTGGTTGTTAACCTCTTTCGTAACATCTGAGGTCATGTGACGAAGGGAACCTACCGTTTTTTGTGGGGTTCCTAACCACTACCCGACCAAGGAAAAGCCCAGGGATGCACCTTCATCTCTGGAATCTGAAATCCGGGCCGAGACTCAAACCCAAGACCTTCAGATTACCCTAACCGACACTCTACCACGAGACTACTTTGGCGGGTTACAAAAGCCCAAGTAATAATTATGGAATACCAACCTTCTTAACTTTTGTTCAATAGAAATTTTTCTAATTAGGTCTACAACAATATATATATATATATATATATATATATATATATATTGTAATCATAATTAAGAAAAATTTTATTTGGGGATAAATATTCCTATCACAAATTTGAGGACCGGTGATTAATTATTACGATAATTTCAATAGAGAAAAGAATGATTTGTATGGAAATTATTCTTAGCCTTCAGCATTTTGTTTTATAAATAAAAAATATTAGCATTTGATTTTAGGGATCTATAAAATAGGAAAACTTACAATGCTTACGTTGAGTAAGTATTACTTATAATAGGCATTTACATTTGTCCCTAAAATTCTCCCACTCCCTTTTAAATCCCTGATTAAGACCGCCAGGAAGCATATTAAATCTCCCTAAATTTTATACGTCAGATAAGCCCAGTTTTTTACAAGTAGTGGTAAGTAGTGGGCAGATTAGAGAAATTGCTGTAAGATTCGTTGGATGAAAAGTAAAACTGCCCTATTTGTCATTATCAGTCAACTCCATTACAGAATAATTTGAAAAACTTTGTTGTTATTATTTCTAATAGGTACATTCTAAGTTTTAAGAAACTATCGCTGATTTTAAGGATTTTAACCTTTCCAGCGCGTCATTTTTAAGACCAGTAAATCAAACTTTTAAAAGTCCACATTAATAATTTATTGCCAACTATTTTTACGACTTTGTTAATGGCCATTAAACGTTTAAAACAGTTATTCATAGGTAAAAAAAGTGTAGGCACATAGAGAATATGAAGGTGTGATGTGATATATATATATATATATATATATATATATATTATATATATATCAATAAGGCCCACTTAACCCTCGGATGTCGAGATTTATCGTAGGGTTAAATTATGAATGCATGTATTTGGAACTTCTTCATTTTGTACCGATCGTCCATAAAGGGCTAAAGACCAATGAAAGTATATTTTTTTACGAGTAAAACAGATTTGGACTAGGCACGTCAACAAACTAATAATAAATCGAGACGACCTTTCGTTTGAGGTAATAAAGACAATTCTGGCATTCGAAAGATTAAAATTTCCCAACAAAACCTTGCGTTCTAAAATACATCTTAAAGCAGCTTAAAAATTGATACTTCTTTCACAGCTTAATATTGTATATTAAGTTTCGCTGCATGTGTTAAATTTAAGTCTTTCCGTTTTGAAGCTTTTTTCCGCTTTGTTTTTGTCAGCAAAAGGTTTGTGTCTTAATCTTCAGCTTTCATTAGTTTATTTCAGTCATTGTTAATAGTGTTTACTTAAAGCCGTACTACATCGCAATTTATATTTTGTGAGGCCTATCTTTTTTATTACTACCACGTGACAGTTTTATTTCTCGTTTGATATTGATATTATTACGAGTGGCTAAATCGCCTCTGTCCTATCCTTCCTAACGTCTTCGGAGGTTCATGGGAGAAACTGGGTGTAAGATCATGAAATGGTTGCCTTCCGTAGGCCTGCATTTTGTATTGAGAAAGATTAATCGGTAAACCACCTTGGATGCGTTAATAATAACTTTAATAAACGATGAAATGTTAATATTTATTTAAGTTTTGGTTTTGGTTCCATTTTTGTTTTCTCATTTTTGTTTTAGTTAAAAGTCCTTAGCGCTGTTTATTTATTTAAATTTATTTTATAATATTTTTTTATAACTGATTTCTTTTAAATCTTAAAAAGGATTTTCTCCAACTGTTTCTTTTATTTTAAAGCTTGTTTCTGTTTGTTTTTAACGTAGCTATAGAATCCAGTGGTAAGGACCCCACTCCTCATCAGGACCAGGCTCAATCCTCTCCTTCTCCTCCCAATCAACCAAAGTCTCCATCACAACAAACCACACAACCACCACAAACACACTCAAAATCTGACCGTAGCAAAAGCGTATCAGATGAGATAAGCGTGCTCTCGCCCACTCCCGTAGATGGGGTCCCGCCTCCCTCAAATCCCACCTTGAAGCACTGCGCTAGCGACGACCTTCACCTGAAGCCCTTCCTGCACGCCGACCTCCCCCTCCCAACACCTTCCAGGGAGGCCTCACTCACGCAGAAGCTGGAGATGGCGCTAGGATCGGTGTCTCCTCTTCTTAGGGAGATTATGGTGGACTTCGCCCCCTTCCTTTCGAAGACTCTTGTCGGATCACATGGCCAGGAATTACTCATGGAAGGTCAGTCATCTCTTGTTAAGTGCATAATTTAGCCTCCGCACTAACTGCCAGGGTCATATGACAGAAGGGACCTGCAGTTTAACGTGGAATCCGAACGAGCCACGGGTCGCTGCATCATCTGCACTGGCAGGACGTCCGCCCATCAAACTACTACTCAGATTCATTGACCCTTAACGTCGCTAATCTTGGGGAAAGTGGTGTTGCTGCATGGCCAAGACGTAGCCCTGTCACCCTCTGAATCAAGGTTTTGATCACCCCTAAGGTACCATTTGGGTTAGCCCGATTGTCTGTTGAATAAATAGTTCACAAAAGCTAAAATAGTTGAATTAAATTAACAGATAAATTCCGTTGGCATTTATTGAAAATTAAGATTCGTTACTTTCGTTTTTAACGAAAGAAATGTGGAAACCTTAAATCACAAATAAGATGATTCGCATTTATAAGTACTTTCAATGAAAATGATGCATTTACAGAACTCTAGTAACGAAACATAATTTCAGTCAATTATCTTTTAGGAATTAATAATTCAAATTAATTTATTTATATATGAAGATTCATCGACAGTTTGACGTTTACGAAATATTATCATCAACTATAACATTTTCGTCGTCTTTTGCAGGCTTGACTACTTTCAAGCACAGCCAAAGTGTTGTGGAATTAGTAATGCTTCTTTGTTCACAAGAATGGCAAAATTCCCTTCAAAAACATGCCGGATTAGCCTTTATTGAGCTTATAAATGAAGGAAGGTAAGATTCAGTCTCGGGGAAAAGTTTAATTTTTTGTCTCCGTTATTCTCCATTTCTCGATCAATTGTTTATCGTTAAAGTTTATGTAATTTTAACTCTTAAATTCAACGTTTTTAAAACTGAATTTAACTTTGTTCATGCTTTATTTTCTTTCAGGCTTTTGTCCCACGCGATGAAAGACCACATCGTCCGAGTTGCGAATGAAGCCGAATTCATTCTGAACAGGATGAGAGCAGATGATGTCCTTAAACACGCAGAATTTGAGGTATAGTATCAAGATTTTTCAGCCATGAAAATAGCATTGGTTAGGATTTGCTATCAATCCCTTAGGGTAAGGACCAATTAGAAAATTACTTATAATGGTAAGGTATATTTTAAACAGTGGTGGCACTTATTAAAAAAAAAAAAAAAATTTCAGAACCTAACAAATCACTGAGTTTTACCTTATTGATTTTTTTTAAATATGCCACAAAATGCCACGTATAACATTTAGCACTGATAGGGGCCATGGGGAGCTTCCCCATCATCGCTAAAAATCCTGGATATACATTTTAGCACCTGATATAAATGACCCAATGTCAATACCAGCGGTCGACAACTGGCGGCCCACGGACATGTCTTACCAATGCTTGCAAAAATGCATAGTTTCTTAAATTTAGAAAAGGGACTTTTCAGGATTTAAGAAAAAATTATTTTATAAGAAATTGTAGAAAATCACTAAATAAGAGGGAAGTATGTTGTTAGGTAATAAAAGAAGTTACTGTTTGAGAGGAGAGCTTGTATCCTCATGTTTCTTTCCAAAGTATTAGGGTGTGTCAATTTTAGTAAAGTCAACAATTCAAAAACTACTAATGCTCAAATGATGTCATATTATCTAGCAAACTTAGAAATATCTTTAGTGTTGTTTAAAAAAGCCATTTACCTACTTATATTTGAC
This sequence comes from Bathynomus jamesi, assembly GCA_023014485.1. NCBI lineage: Eukaryota > Metazoa > Arthropoda > Malacostraca > Isopoda > Cirolanidae > Bathynomus > Bathynomus jamesi. The sequence goes on from JAJOZX010009319.1 coordinate 106,003, forward strand.
CATAAAGGTTTGAAATATAACCTAAATATGACTGTACCATCGTATATCAATGTGCCATTGATATGTGTGGTCAACTTTGGTTATTTTTAGTGTGCAGTATGGTTTCTAAGTTTCACATAGTCACAAATGCTGGAGTTTTGATTGTGAATGCATTTGTTTTCCCTCCTTTTTGACAATTTTGATTACTTCGTAATGTAAATATTGTGTAATTCAAATTATTCGAAATGTTATGTGTGACCCAAACTTTCTGTATATTTTGATATGATAGATATATGAAATTGTCATTACTTTGAATAATTAAGTCTTGTACCTATAACAATACAACCTTTTATCTGAGCTTATAGGAAGATATTAAGAATTTCAATTAACTTAATTTTATGTAATCATAATCAGTAGGCCTATCCAAATTTCAATGACATTTCTTTTGTTCACAGGTCCACAGGATGAGTCCGAAAGAAACCAGAACCCGAAGCAAATCAAGTTGTCACGAAGTCATTTGGTGGGGCCTGGGAGGGAACTTCCCCTTGCTGAGCTGCCCACAGCCAGAGATCTGCTGAGGTATCGTTTGTTGAGGAGAGAGATGAGTGAGGAAGACAGGAGGAATGTTTCAGTTAATGACCTGATTAACAACGGCATTGTTCCAGGGCTACTGGCTTAGTGGAGAAAGGCCAACGCTCTATTCACAGGACCTGTAATCAACACTGAGGTCGGGATTAGGGCTAAAGTGAAGGCACTGTGGGATGAGGCAGTGAAGGTGTCCATTGGCAATGTGAAGCTAGAGGTCAAAGATAGGTTCATGATGAAACTGGACAAATTGGTGGACATCCTGACCTGTCACTTTGTGATCAGGAGCTGCAGTGAGCTTGGGTGCAACCCTGTCTGCAACAGTGAGGTTCACATTGACTGCAGCTGCAGGAGTGAGCAGAAGATACCAGTGCAGGAGCTTGCCTTCATTAAAGGTCAGAGAGAAAAGGTGGGAAGTGTGGGGGCACATCAGACGGGTCTAGCTGATCACCCTGAGACCAGGAGACAGGAAGCAGTGCTGCAGAGACAGGAGCAGAGAAGGAAGGCCGAGGAGAAGAGGAGGAGAAAGGCAGAGGAGTCAGCCAAGAAAGAAGAAGAGTTGAGGGAGGAGTCACTGCTGGAGATGGAGTTGGAGGAGACTGGAGATATACTGGAGGAGGCAGGGAGGAGAGAGGAGGACGAAAACTTCATACCAGAGGCTGCGAAAACTTCTTCCTTGCCTGTGGCTAAGAAGAAGAAATACAACATTGAAGATATCACCAACATAGCTCTGGCTAGCTTGAGACATCACACTGGGCTGAGAGAGAGTGCAGAGATTGCCACTGCTGCCTGGATTGATGCTGGTCTTATCACAGAGTTTGACACAGCACTGGTGAGTGACAAGGTGAGGAGGGCTCAGGAGAGACTGACTAAGGAGCTGGTCAAGAAGTTTGATGAAGAGATTAGGGAAAATGGCATCACCTGTATCTTCTTTGATGGGAAAAGTGATGACACCAAAGTGATGATGGAAGCTTTGGGCAGTGACAGGCAGTTTCCTGGCCTCATTGAGGAAGAACACTACACAGCGTGCAATGAATCAGGTGGGAAATATTTGTGGCATTTTGTACCAGAGAAAGCTGCAGAAGAGAGAAGTCATGCTGAGGTCATTGCTGATCATCTGGTGAACTGGCTAAGAGAGAGAGGAGCAGACCAGACCCTTTTGGCCATAGGAGGTAACAGTACTAATATGAATACTGGCTGGGAGGAAGGAGTAATGCATTATGTGGAGGCCAAGCTTAGCAGGAAGTTGGTGTGGATTGTCTGTGACTTGCACACTGGGGAGCTGAGTCTTAGACACGGTGACTGCACTGGATGGCAAGACATTGAGCAACAAGAAGTGGTCTGGGCCCCTAGGGAAGATGTTAGACACTGCCACTGAGCTGGAGATCAACCCAAACTTCACGAGGATCACTGTTGGTCCTCCTCTACCCCATCTCAGTCAGGAGGTAGTCAAGGACCTCAGCACAGACCAATCATATGGCTACAGAATCATCACTGCCATAAGATCGGGAGAGATACCTCAGAGTCTAGCTCTCCTGGAGATTGGGCCAGTCTGTCACAGTAGGTGGTTCACCACGGCTCTAAGGTTCTGCAGATTGTGGATTTCCAAACATGGGCTGAAGGGTAGGAACCTGAAGAATCTGAGGATAATTGTGGAATTCACAGTGGGAGTCTACATGCCAAACTGGTTCAACATCAAGTTAAATCACAGCTGGGTGGAGGGTCCCAGGCATGTACTGTACCAGCTGGAGCTGCTCAGAAGTCAGAAGGAGGTGATATGAATAGTGATGCCTACAGTAAAGAGATCAGGCCTGGTATGCACACACTGAGGCTGTGCTCTAGGCCATGCTGTGCGGTGAGGTGGAGGAGGAGAGGAGGGAGGCAGTGAAGAGGATACTGGAAATCAGAGGTGAAGGAGATGAGGACACACAGGTAGGAGACTGCAGTGTCAGACCCAGGAAGACTCCTGACATCAACCCAGATGCCACCAAACTCTCGGAGCTTATTGACTGGAACTCTGGCGTGACTGAGCCTCCTCTGACCTGCTCCCTCACCACTGCTGCAATCAAGGAGTTTCTGGATAGACCAATGGAAGTTCCTGCATGGCCCTCTCACACACAGTCAGTAGAGGTGTGTGTAGGGATGACAACTGAAGCAGCACAACATGTTTACTCACAAGAGAGGAGGGAGATGTACATCAGTGGCCAGGTGGCCAGTCGGGAGCTTATGTCCAGGAACAAGAGCAAGGCAGACATGGCATCCTTGGCAAAGTTCAAGAAACCTATCTATATTTCTAAGTTTTAATATTGAAATACAATCAAAATATCTTTAATTGTATGTATGTAAAATGTAGTTATATATGGCATCCTTGGCAAAGTTCAAGTAATTGTATGTATGTAAAATGTAGTTATATATGGCATCCTTGGCAAAGTTAAAGAAACCTATCTATATTTCTAAGTTTTAATATTGAAATACAATCAAAATGTCTTTAATTGTATGTAATGTATGTAAAATGTAGTTATATACAATAAAAAAAATACTTGCAAAAATTGCTGATTTTTTGTAAACTTCAACTTCAAATAAAGGGTGATCCAGAGAAATGGGACCCAAAAGAAACCCCTGTAACTCTTAAAGTATAAGTCCTTTTATAAAATCATACGCATCATTCGAAAGAGGATAGTTACAAGTTTGTACAGGATTGTATAGGTTTTGACAATACAAGACAAGATAAGATACAAAACAAAATAAAAGTGTTAGTTAAAACTAACCCTTCAAGATGACTGCATGGACTGTGGAACAGCTGCGTTTCATAACTGAGCAATATTATGAGCATGGAAGAAGTGTAGTTTCAGCTCAAAGATCTTTCAAGACAAATTTTCGGATGTCAAAATCACCTTCTAAGAAAGTAATCCGTCGGTGTGTCAGAAATTTTTCCCTAACTGGCAGCATTGGAAAAAGAAAACCAACTGGAAGAGTGCGCACAGCAAGGATAGACGAGATCATTAACAGAACTCATGAAATTGTACAGGATAATCCTAACATAAGCATCAGACGTGCTTCTCAGCTGTTAGGAGTTGGATATGGAACAACACACTGTATATTCAAGCAAAATTTAATGCTCTTTCCATATAAAATTCAAACAGTGCAACAACTAAACGATGGAGATTTCGCACGAAGACGACAATTCTGTCAATGGATCCAACAGAAGGTAAATGACACCACCAATTTCTGACACACCGACGGATTACTTTCTTAGAAGGTGATTTTGACATCTGAAAATTTGTCTTGAGAGATCTTTGAGCTGAAACTACACTTCTTCCATGCTCATAATATTGCTCAGTTATGAAACGCAGCTGTTCCACAGTCCATGCAGTCATCTTGAAGAGTTAGTTTTAACTAACACTTTTATTTTGTTTTGTATCTTATCTTGTCTTGTATTGTCAAAACCTATACAATCCTGTACAAACTTGTAACTATCCTCTTTCGAATGATGCGTATGATTTTATAAAAGGGCTTATTCTTTAAGAGTTACAGGGGTTTCTTTTGGGTCCCATTTCTCTGGATCACCCTTTATAAGTAGCTAGGAGTGGTCAAATCTGGATTTTAAAGCCATATTTCGATTTAGCGTACAAAAATGCATCATTTGGTCACTAGTAGTCTTTGAAAATCTAAAGATTTCACTTTGCTCCCTAGAATTGACACACCCTACCAAAGTATGCTTTCAGGCGTAAAAAATATTGGGTCGGTATCTAAGCTACGTTTTTTTATTAAACAAATTAACTCTTATTAAATTATATAAGTGCCCTTCACTGTCACTCTTCCTCGCCTACGATAGGGCCCACGTTTGAATCTAGTTGCCGACTTCTTGACCAATAAAGATAAACCCTTCAGAATGCTCGTACGTGAGAATCAAAGGGTATCACGAGATTCGTTTGGGCTATTTCGTGGTCACGTCGCAACACCGCTTCCCATTAGATCAACGAGGTCAAGCAACGCTGGGTCTGTTCAGTAGTTCGATGGGTGGCCGTCTTCCGCGTTCATATGATGTAACAACGCGTGATTCGGGGGTCCCACGTAAAGTTGTACTTCCTTCCGTTACATGACCTTTGTCGTTACGAAGGAGGTTATAAAACTCCAAACATTATTAGCCAATATTTATTTAACTTTTGAATGACGAAGGAATGCTAAAGAGACTTCATCTTTGCAGTCGTCGTGTGCTACAACTGTTATGGAAAGGAGAGAAGAAGAGAAGATGTGTGACCATTTGATCACGGCAGCGAGAAGGAGAGACAACGTAGTGGCCGCGAGAGTCCTTGATAAAATAAACAACATTCTCTCTAATAAGCACGGTGCCTGGGGCGCTGTAGCAAGAGGCTATACTAAGAGGTAACATGAAGTTTAAGGAAGTTAAATTTTGTTGAAAGGAGTGTGCAGTTTATAAGAAAAATATTTTGATTATACTGCTGTTTCGTAGTTATGTCGGGGGGAAAAAGTTATAAATGTATTACCTTAAGTATATACACTATTTGATTGCGAGATAACGTAATAAACACGTTTTCAGTAACTCAGAAGTAAAAGAACTTAATTAGAGAAGCGATGAGAGACTTCTAGTGTGTCATTTCCCGGGTTGCGTGCGTGAAATTTAAGTTTGTTAGAATGAAAGTGGCGGTAGTGTGATGATAAGTGCGAGGATGAAAAAGAAATCTTCTGCTGGGAGTTTGATAGCATGATCGGAGAGGTACCGGAATGTTTCAAAATGTTTGTGATAGACATGAATGTAAAAGTTGGTATGGGTCCGTAGGATGGAGTGTTGGCGAAGCATAATGTATCAGGTGTGAATGATAATGGGTGTAGGCTGAAAAAGTTATGCAATGAAAGAAAGTTGTATGCAGGGGCGTAACTAACGGGGGGACATGTCCTCCCCACTTTTGAACTGAGGGGGATAATATAGGTTTTGTCCCCCCCAACTTTTGATCTAAGTTAGCTTACGTGAAGGAAAATATTTAGTTCTTGAGATAATCTATGATAAGTAAATCTCTAATTATATTAGTCCTATTAGTATGCTGGAAAGTATTACTGATTCGGTACTAATACTGCAGTGATAGATACTTTAATAAGACATCTTGTTATTTTTTACTTTAATTATTGCATATATTGTTTTCCTTTAATGTTAAGTATATACTTGATATACATAGATAGTTGTGAAAATGCTTCTTTGATTTTCATATTACTATCATAAATATATAGGGTGTTCATAAATGATTACCCTGATTAAAGCATGCTATAACTTTTAAATAAACACTCGTATTCAAACACAGTTTTAATCATAAGTAGATAAACGTACAAAGTTTTGATACATAGTTAATGAACTTAATAAGCTTCCACATGTGCACCCCTAGTGGCACGTAAAATGTTTAAACGGTATTCACACTCACGCCACACATTTTCCAACATTTGTGGGTTAACTGTTGCAATTGCATCCGTAATGCGTTCTCGCAATGTCCTGATATCTGGAACAACTGTCGCATAAACCAAATCTTTAACATGACCCCAGAGAAAGAAATCCAGCGGGTTAATGTCTGGTGATCTTGGGGGCCATGGGATTGGCCCGTCCCTGCCAATCCATCGATTTGGAAATGTTGCGTCGAGAGTTCCATGAATAACATGCGCCCAATGAGGGGGGGCCCCATTTTGTTGGAAGATGACAGTTGGCTGCCTGTCCTGCAGCTGGGGGATGGCGTAATTGGGGTGCATATCCAGGTACACAATTGCGGAAACAGAGACATTTTACGACATTTTACGTGCCACTAGGGGTGCACATGTGGAAGCTTATTAAGTTCATTAACTATGTATCAAAACTTTGTATGTTTATCTACTTATGATTAAAACTGTGTTTGAATACGAGTGTTTATTTAAAAGTTATAGCATGCTTTAATCAGGGTAATCATTTATGGACACCCTGTAGATCATTCTCTAAATCGCAGTATTTTAAGAGCATCATTTGGTCGCAAACACATTACCTACAGGATAGCAGCACAGAAATTCATCGCAGGATTTTTCATCATTATAGTTGTCCCCCCCCCCTAGTTACGCTCTTGGTTGTATGTAACTAATTCTTTTTATGAACATAAGGAAGTGCATAAGTATGCCTAGTATACGAGGGTGTTCAAAAGGTTCCCGGACTAATCCCACAAAAACTTTCTGGTAACACTTACGATCTAATTGATGTTGTCCTCTTCAAAGTAGTCTCCTTGTGCAGCTATACATCGCTCCCAACAGCGTTTCCACTTTTGAAAGCATTCGTGGTAGGCCGTATTCCTGACCGCCTTCAGTTCGTTGTTGCATTTTGAATAATTTCTTCGACACTTTGAAATCTTCAACCTTTCAATGCCAATTTAAGTTTGGGGAAAAGAAAGTCTGCCGAGGATAGATCTGGAGAATACGGGACCTGGGGAACGACTACGACGTTGTGCTTCGCCAAGTACTACTGAATTGATAACCCTGTGTGTGTGTGTGTGTGTGTGTGTGTGTGTGTGTGTGTGTGTGTGTGTGTGTGCAGACGCATTGTCATGGTGCAACATCCACGTTCCTACGTTCCAACTTTCAGACCGTTTTCTCCTTACTGCGTCTCGCACGCGCTTCAGTATTTCCAAACTGTTGGTTAACTGTTTGATCTCTAGGGACGAATTCGTAATGAACGAGTCCGTAGTAATAAAAAAAAAATGACCAGCATTGCCTTCACATTCGATCGGACTTGCCGTGCTTTTTTCGGTCTCGGGGACGTCGCGCACTTCCTTTGCGATGACTGCTGTTTTGTTTCAACGTCATACCCGTACACCCACGTCTCAACCGTAACGATGTTTCTGAGAAAATTTTCATCAAGATTGGCACGTTGAAGGAGGTCTCAAGACACAACACCACGTTGCTCTTTCTGCTCGGCACTCAAGGGTCGTGGCACAACTTTGGCTGACACACGACGCATCCCCAAATTCTCTGAGTATCGTGCGGCATGATCCTATCGAAATGTCCATTTCGTCTGCGACTTCCCTGACTGTCAGTCTACGGTTCTCTCGAATCATTTCACAAACACGAGCAACAGTGTCATCAGTTCTTGAAGTGGAAGGTCGTCCCACCTTTGCATCGTCCTCCGTCGACGTTCGGCCTTCCTTAAAGCGCGTGTGCCACTCAAAAGTGGTTGGCCGACTTAAGGCGTCATTGCCAAATGCTGTGTTCAGCATGTCATGGGTTTCAGAAGCAGTCTTGCCCAGCTTAATGCAAAATTTTATGCACACACGTTATAGTAGCCAAATTCAAATGCACAAAATGCGACAAAACACACAAAATTACTTCACAAAACAATAAATATCAAGATAAGAAAATATGATATCAACAAGCGGTAACCGTCTTTGGACACAGATTGAGTCACACTACAACATGCATCACATGACGCGCATGCGCGTCATATGATGCGTGCACAGCATAACCAGTTTGGGAACTTTTTGAACACACCTCGTATAAGTATGGATAAAGTGAAACCGGCTGCTCGCAAGCTGAAAAATGGAAAAGCGGCTGTTGTGGATTAGGGATGGAAAATAACCGAAAAGTGTAAAACCGGTTTTCACCGTAGCTATATTCTTAAAGCCGGTTTTTACCGGTTTTCACCGATGGGATTCTGTATGCTTTTTATGGAGGTAAATGTTCAAAATATTAAACAGAAATAAGATTTTAATTGATTCAATCAAGTATGTGTAACATTTGAATTAAAAAGTTTATTATCGAACTTGATTTTTGAAATAACACTTGAGAAAACAGAGAGCATTAAGTGTCTGATCTGACATTCTTGATCGAATCTTTGTGACGAATAAACCAGCAGCTGAAAACACTCTCTCAGACTCTACGCTGATGGCTTTTATTGTAAGCAACGCCTCGTACATTCGATCCAAATTTTCGCTTCTATTCAAAGTAGCTTCAAAATATTTGAATTAATTGTTTACGTCAAAGGTCTCAGAAGAATCTTCCTTGGGTTTCATTTTCAGTTTGTTCATCTCACACATGTACTCGTTCATAAGTTGATCGTCATCATTTACTTCACGACCTGATCTGCATTGTGAATCTTCGAGTTTCGAAGCAATTGATTGGACTTGGTCGTCTGTTTCTGAAATCTGTCAAGCTTCCGGAAAAAGCCTCTTAAATGTATGACCCGCATACTTAAGTGCTTGTCTTGAAGGAAAGAGGAACGGTGCTGATGATTCATTTTTCAAGACCTCGGGATTGTGGAGAAAACTCAGCAAGGCGACAGCTTCTTTTTGTCTTCTCGATGAGTAGCGATCAATGAGACACTGACGTAGCTCAAAAGCTAAAGGATTGTTTTTGCTTTCAAATTTATCCAAAATGAACCTCGTGGAAGATTCAGCTTTGAACAAATTTGCATCTTCGGAGCAGAGTCCCTTCAAGACAATTTCCAGTGGACGAAGCGTGTCAAAGAGGCTCTTTAGAGCATTCCATTCTTCATCTGAAATCGTCTCTGTTAAGCGTATCACTCTGAGGGCTTTTGGAATGCAATTTTTGAGTTTCAAAAATCTTTCTATCATGGCCAAAAGACTGTTCCACCTCGTTCTACAGCAAGGATAAGCTTCATTTCCTTTCCATTAAATTCATCTTTGACAAAATCCTGCAATCTCTCATTTTTCAAAGGAGACTTTCGAAATATGCGGCAGATTTTTCTCACCTTATTTATTACTTTTAAGTAATCTTCTCGAAGTTTTGGAAGAACAATTACGTCATCTATGTCAGACTCAAAAATTGTATCAGTGCATAAAATTTCACACTCATCTTCGCTTAACTCATGTGCAGAGTGTTCATCTTCGATGGCTTCATTCTTCAGGGGTAGGGTCACTTTCCCCTTCAACTGAATTTTCAGCAGTTTTTGAATGCAAGATATCCGAAACCGCGAGATGTATAGCATGTGCAATGCATTGCTGGTTATCAGGTACTATTTCTCTTCCAAATTTGACCATTACTGAGGCACCGTCGGTGGTGCAACCCACGATATGCTTATCTAGGTCCAAGCCAAAGTCTTCCAATCTTTTCCTAACGATTGCAATAGTTTTGGTGCTATCGAGAGAACCATTTATTTTCATGAGACCAAGAGACCAATGTTGATTTTCATCATGAACATTAATATTAATATATCTTTGGTTTTGCAAAGATGTATACTCATCCATAGTTAATGAATAGCGGATTCCTTGTCTCACCTGATTCTTGATGTAGTTGACCAATTCATGTTTCTTTTTCTCATAAAAACTAAACACCATTTTTCTGACACCATTATGGGAAGTTGGATGAGGCTTGTCGTATTTTATCTTTCTTAGGCTTTCTTGAATGAATTCACTTTTAGCAATTGACTGGAAACTCAGTCCATCTGCTTACGCAAGTTTCGAAATTTCCTCTTCTATGGACTTTTTTTGCACAAACTCTTCCACTGTTCTTTGTTTCTTCAATGGCTGATTAATCTGGTCGATGTTTATGCTATAAATATTTTTCATGTAGGATGATAAACTTGAAGTAGAACCTCCACAACACTTTAAAACTTTGTGACATGTCATACACTCTGCTTCTTCTTTATTCTTACGAGTGAAATGATACCAAGCATTTGATTTCTTTGACATGGAGTATTAAATCTTAGAATCTTAACTGATCAATGTGCAATCATCCACATAACATTCAAGACTGAAGCATCAATTATTTACACTTATAAACAAACAAAAAACGATACGAAACGATGCAAAACGTAATTACTCTGTTTTTAAACGTTTGGAAACGTTTGTTTCATAGAAAATGGACCAAAGTGATCGGAGACTCTTGCAAAAATGTGAAAACCGGTTCTTATCATCGGTTTCGGTGATGATTAAAAATTTTCATCACCGGTTAAAAACCGGGTTCCATCTCTAGTATGGATGGAATATATGGGGAAATTATTAAATATGTGGAATTGAAAGGGTCAAGAGTGGTTGTGGTGAATGTAATGATGTGGTTGTTTAACCTCCTTCGCTGCATGAACAAATGGGAGTGTGCTTGAAGACTGGGAAAGCAATAATTGTTTCATTGTACAAAATGAAAGGTGAAACGATCGAATGTAAAAATTACAGAGGTCAAAAACGGCCTGTCGAGTATAGTGGGGATGGTGTATGGTAGGATAATGATAGAAAGAGTTCGTAGTATAGAATTATTGGCAAGTGATGAGCAAGGAGGGTTCCGAGATGGGAAAGGCTGTGTAGATAAAGTGTTTGCAGTGAGATAAGTGATTGAGAAAGCATGTGAAAGGGACTGCAATGTATACATGGCTTTTACAGATCTTAAGAAACCGTATGATAGTGAATAGAGAAGCTCTGTGGCATGTTGGAAGTAGTGCATGTGTGAGAGGAAATAAAGAAATGAGTGAATGGTATGATATATAGGCCTAAATGTTGTGTGCGTCAAGGATGTGTGATGTCTCCGTGGCTGTTCAATCTTTTTATGGATCGAGTCATAAGAGAAATGAAAATGTGACTGCTAAAAAGAGGATTGAATCTGGTGTACGATGGGAATAGGTGGGGCCTGTCAAATCTGTTCGTAGGCAGATGATGCTGTGCTTTTTGCTCAGAGTAAGTGTGATATGCAAGAAGTTGTTAAGAGTTTTGTAGCGGTGTGCGAGAGAAAATCATTGAAAGTGAATGTGGGTAAGAGCAAGTTATTGATTGCGACGGTGAATGGTGAAACACTAGAGGTGGTAGACTCCTTTAGGTATCTGGGATGTATATTGAATGAAAGAGAGAAGAGTGCGGATGAAGTTAGTATAATGAATCAAGGAAGAAAGGTCGCAGGTACGCTGAAAACGGCTGTGAGAAAGCAGTGGTTGGATAGATATGCTAAGATATGTTTACATGAAGGTGTGTTGGTACCGACATTTTTGTATGGGTGTGAAACATTGGCATGGCATGGAAGGAAGAAAGCAGTTGAGATAGATACTCTGAAGAGTATGTGTGGCATGCGTCGGATTGATAGAGTAAGAAATTGTTGGGTTCTGGGAAGATGTGATGTTCAGAATTCTGTGGAAGTGAAAATTATGGAAAGTGTGTCCACGTAAATTGGAAATGTTGAAAGAATGGAAGATGACAGAGTTGTGAAAAAAGGGTATGAGTTTTTGCGGAGGTAGGAGGAGGAGAAGAAGGCCGAGAAGATGGGTGGACGCGGTGAATGACTGTGTGAGTGAGCGTGGATACACGAGAAGTGGCTGCAAGTAGGTTGGAATGGAGTGGATATTTTAGAGGTATGTAAGTTCGAGACTGTCTTTTATCTCTGACAAGGCCTGGAAGTGCCACTACGCATAGCGTATGAAACACTGCAGGTGTGGAATTTTGTCATGTGGGAGCGCGCTGTTTCACCAGGACGCCTGAGTGAATGGATATATACGCTTTACTTTCTGCATTTTCTCCTCTTCACTATCTTTATTTTACATCCAGGTTGTTTCTGCCTTCTCACCCCAAATCGTTGGGAAATTAGTTTTTTGGTGATGTATGCATGTATGTGTTAGCGAACAGTTTAAAATTCACGGTACAAGTTTCGATACTTAATTCAGCTGTATAATTAAAGACGATACGATAAATATCGAAACTTGTACTGTGAATATTGATAAACTTTTTTTTTCAATAAAGTAATTCTACTCTGTGTAAAGTGTGTATATTATCATTAGATAGGGTCAAATGAACAATAGGGCCAGTATGTAATATGAATTTCTGAATGTAAACTTCATTTGTATGACGTCGCACGCATCCTCGTCACGCAAAAGTTACCATAGTTTTTTAGTGAGTGATTTCATAGTAGAGTCTTTTCACATTCTGTCTGAAGTAATTTGTGCCAGTCTTGAAAACTTTATATTTATTCAGACATTAAGTTTTAACATCTTTTTATATATAGAAGCCTTACTTTACTTCTAACACCCTTGCATTTGGGATTGTAAAATTTTTTCCCTTTATGTCTGTATCAATGAATGCAACAATCAACCAATCCCTTTCTCGCTTTTTGCATCCATTTTCTAGTCCCATAATTTCCACAAACATCCTTGCTTCTCACTTTCGTTAAACCTTTCCACAACAGCCATACTTCTCAGATTAGTGAGATTGAGACTCGTCGTTTAGGTATCATTCATGCATTAGTGTTCAGCTAATTCACCTCCATGTAAATCTCTCACCGCTTCTACAATCAAACTTCTCTACCTTTGATTCAAACTTTGTACGCCAAAAATTTTCCACACTCATTCAATAACTTCATATATTTAATCATCGTAAGTTTCTGTTTAAAATTTGGCCTTAACCTCAAATATTGTTCCTTTGATATATATATATATATATATATATATATATATATATATATATATATATATATATATAAACGAAATTTCAGATCATTAAGATAATATTTAAAGGTCTTTCAAGAGATTTGAAATTTTCTCTCTGGTCAGTGTGAATATTATCCCTTCAAAAGGGGGAGAGGGTGTTACAACTACCAGTTGCTCATTGTTGCCTGGTTAAAGCCCCACATTTACTAGAGTGGCCTTGTTGATGTTCTTAACAGTCTTGTGATGGCCCTCAACAACTTTTTTGATCTTCATATCGTGTTATGGAGTTGTTGAGGGAATTAATGAGGGTAACTTCCCCCTCTCCACAATCATTTTCAACCCTCAGTGCAGGTAGCCTTTTCTTTCCAGAGTTGTATTATTCTACGTCTTTCCATTTATATGTGTTGGTTTTCGTCGTCGTCGTCGTTGGGCCTAGGCAAGCTACGGCTTGGGACCGTAGCGCATCTATCCGGTATAGGTTAACCTGGATGATGTAGCCATAAGCACTACCGCTGGTTAAGTGCCAACCAGTGATTATCTCACTAGCCGTATTGAGTTCGTTAGGCGAAACTGCGACAGTACCAAGGATGGAAAATATAACCCTTGGATTTCTATTATTTATTTGCAAAATGGACATGGTATTAGATTAAAATAATTATTTGAATATAAATAATTAACTGACAATTGTGATATATAATTAATTATGTTTACATACAATAAAATAATACAGTATACATAAAATTAGTATTAATGTGGTTTACAATTGAATTATGATGGGTAACTAATTTAAAATGAATTTATAGCTATTCCGAAATTCAAGACGGTAAAATTAACATTTATCTTGAAACTAAAATAAGAGTATTCACTACACACTCCCCCACCAGAGAGGAAGTTCAAAGAGTTCCGAACGACACAGATTTCCCCTGGACCTTTTTGGTAGCTACATGTACCTCGCTTAAGGTTGATTCCAAAAACGCAGGCTTAAGACGATCGATAGAAACCTTGTCGACCTTGGAACCGCGCTGGATGAGAAATGATTTGCGCGTACGTCGGAGAACTTCATAGGGCCCGTCATATGGACATTGGAGAGGCCGTTTTGGGACAGGTACACGAACGAAAACGTGGGTGCAAGACTGGAGGGCTGGGGAAACAAAGATGTTCTGTTGGCTAGTCAATCGAGGGGGAACAGGCTGAAGGGACTGCATGTGAGAGGAAAGTGTTTGAGCGAATTCCGTAGGATCACATGACTTATCCCCTGCAGTGAAGTAGCCACCTGGTAGCCGCAGTGTTGTTCCATAGACTAGTTCAGCCGCTGTAGTCTTCAGATCACTCTTAAATGCAGAGCGAATACCAAGCAACACGAGTGGAAGCTTATCCATCCAATGGGAGTCTTCGTGACACATAAGGGATGACTTCAGCTGGCGATGGAAGCGTTCGACGAGGCCGTTAGCTTGCGGATGATACGCACAGGTATGCGCATGTACTGTACCCAACAAGCTGGTAAACTTCTTCCAAAGCGAAGACTCAAATTGGCGACCTTGGTCAGTGATGACTTTTGTCGGCAATCCAAATCTTGATACCCATCCATGAAGAAAGGCTCTTGCAACAGTGTCCGCTTGGATATCAGGAAGTGGGATGGCTTCAGGCCATCTGGAAAAGCGGTCGAGACAGGTGAGCAGATAACGTTGGCCTTGAATCACTGGAAGAGGGCCAACAATGTCTACATGAATTACCTCAAATCGCTGGGATGGGGGCGGAAATGCGTCAAAGGGGGACCTGGTGTGCCTTTGGACTTTGGCACGCTGGCAGGCAAGGCACGTTTTGGTCCAATGTTTGACATCCTTCCGCATCGAGGGCCAAACAAAGCGAGAGGTAACCAGGTGTTGCGAAGCACGGATACCAGGATGGGAGGGCTTATGAAGATCCGTGAAGACTGCTTGTCTGTGACATGGAGGGACATAAGGGCGAATAGCAGCTGTTGATACGTCGCAATAGAGGGGCACAGACAATCCTGGCATACTCATTTTCTTGAGGGAAAGTGAGTGAGTGGAGTCTTCTCTGAGCAGGTCTTGTAGTTCCGTATCCTTATCTTGATCCTGTGCAATAGCATTCCACAGTGTAGAGCTGAGGGTAACAGAAGTAATCTCTATTCTTGAAAGTGCATCCGCTGGAGTGTTCAAGACACCTTTGATGTGGCGGATATCTGTGGTAAATTGCGATATAATCGAGTTGCCTGATGACTCTGGGAGAGTGGTTACAGCTGTTTTTATTGAAGACAGTGACCAAAGGTTTGTGGTCGGTAAAAACACAAAACTCTCGGCCTTCAAGGAAATGTTGAAAATGCTTCACGTTTAAGTAAATAGCAAGAAGTTCACGTCCGAAAGCACTATAACGCGTTTGGGCTGGCTGCAGCTTTTTTGAGTAAAACGCGATGGGTGCTTGTTGACCGTTAATGGTTTGTTCCAACACCCCACCGATCGCAACATCTGATGCATCGACCGTCAGAGTTAGGGGGGCATCACTGATAGGAAATGACAGAGACAATGCACTATTGATAGCATTTTTGGCATTGTCGAACGCCTGTAAACTATCGCTACACCATACCAATTTCGTTACCTTGCGTTTGTGTGTGATCATAGCGTGTAGAGGAGCAAGAACACTGGCACAGTTTTTAATGAACTTGTAATAATTTACCAAACCTAGAAACCGACGTAACTCACGCTGATTATTTGGCATAGGGTAATTTTTTATCACCACACTTGTCCTGAAGTGGGGTAATTCCGTGCTGCGAAATCGTGTGACCAAGAAATTCCAAGGTTGGCTGTGCAAACACACACTTAGATGCATTAATAGTAACACCGTATTGTTCTAAGCGTTGAAAGAGGAGTGAAAGATGTTCCTTATGTTCCTCTTCCGTTGAGCTGGCCACAAGCAAATCATCGATGTAGGCATAAACAAAGTCTAAGCCTCTGGTGACCTCATCTATAAACCTCTGAAAGGTTTGCGCAGCATTCCGTAACCCGAACGGCATCTTCACAAATTCGAATAACCCAAATGGTGTACAAACTGCAGTCTTGGGAATATCCGAAGGCTCTACGGAATGTGGTGGAAAGCCTTAACGAGGTCTATTTTACTGAAGATAGATTTGCCGTGGAGAAGAGAAGTAAAGTCTTGGACATTTGGTACCGGATATCGGTCCGGGATGGTTGTCGAATTCAAAAACCGGTAATCCCCACATGGTCTCCAGTCTCCTGACTTCTTCTGGACCAGGTGTAGGGGAGAGGACCAACTGCTTTTGGAAGGTCTTATTATCCCAAGATCTATCATAAGCTGGAATTCCGATTTGGCAGCTTTCAGTTTGTCCGGGGCAAGACGTCTGGGTTTTGCAAACACAGGGGACCTTTTGTTGTAATGTGATGGGTAATGGTGTGCTTAATGGTATCACCCATCTGCATCGGTTGAAGAATTCCTGGATATCGCTGGAAAAGGCACTGGTACATGGAATTAGGGGGAACGAGGGAAAGTGCAGAGTTCGAGGCGTCCGGAGGGCAACCTGTTTGGCAAGAACAGAAAGCAGTGTGGCCTGGTCGCATAAGCGTCGCTTGTCAAGATCCACCAGGAGTTTGAAATGCTGGAGGAAGTCAGCGCCGATTATGGGATGCTGCACTTGAGCACAGATGAAAATCCACTTGAAGGATCGGTGAAGGCCCAAGTTTAGTTCACGCGACTGAGTACCGTACGTGGGTATGCGTGAACCGTTAGCAGCGTATAGAGGCGGAGATTCCGAGTGCGTATGACCAGATTTTTGAGGGAATACACTGACTGACGCTCCGGTATCGACCAAGAAATTGACACCAGAGTTCCTGTCCTTTATGAATAACAGTTTGGCAGTGCGAGTACTAGACGCCATTAGGACTCGCTGCTGGGGTTTTCCGACGAAAAATTGCAAGGGGAGATGCACTTCCTAGCCTTCTTTCCAAATTTAGAGTGGTAGAAGCAGATCTTCCCGGAACTCGAACGATGCCTCTTCGTAAATCTTGACCGAGAATGGCTTCTTTGCCGTTGATTTTGTAGCAGAGAACAAACGTGGTTGAGTTGTTGACTTAACTCTTCCACTTTCAACTCCAGTTCCGATTGTGTGTTCACGTTGTTGACCGGAGCTGTGTCAATCTCCACTACTTTGTCGGCAGTTTCTGCTAGTTTATCAACTGGAGTAGCAGGATCCATAGTGGCCAAGACACGCTGAGCTGATGGAGGAAGTTTCTGCAAGAACAACTGTCTAAAGATGTCCTTATCGAAGGTTTGTGCGCGTTCGCCTAGAGCGCACTGCATAGCCCTCAGCATTTGAGTGGGCTTACGGTCTCCAAGTTCTTCTTTTGAGATTAACTGATGTAGTTTCTCACGCTCGGAGACAGTGGTGCGGCACAGGATGGCAGACTTCAGATCGTTGTATGGGTCCTCACTCGTGGAAGTAGACACGATGACGTCACGGACTTCAGAGATGATGCTCGCTGGTAGAGAGGACAAAACATGATCGTATTTTGTCCTGCTAGCGGTGATCCTTCCCAAGTTGAATTGTGATTCCACTTGGTGGAACCAAATAAATGGATCACCCGGCCAGAAGACGGGGAGCTTTACGCTCAAGTGGGAGATGGCACCAGCGTCGTCAGGCATCTTCTCCTATGCTTGCTGACGTACAAGCAAGACGACAAGTTACCAACGAAGGAGTGGAGGTTGAGACGAGCGCAGGCACAGAGCGCACGGGCAGGGGTGAGGGGCAGAGGGCACTAGCGACGTTACAGTCTGGTCCTAGTCGCTCGGGTGAAGGGGGTGATGGGCACGAACGACGTTACAGTCTAGTCCTAGTCGTTCGGGTAAAAGGGGGTGATGGGCACGAACGACGTTACAGTCTAGTCCTAGTCGTTCGGGTAAAAGGGGGGAATCCAACTCCGGGGTCACCAATTGTTGGTTTTCGTCGTCGTCGTCGTTGGGCCTAGGCAAGCTACGGCTTGGGACCGTAGCGCATCTATCCGGTATAGGTTAACCTGGATGATGTAGCCATAAGCACTGCCGCTGGTTAAGTGCCAACCAGTGATTATCTCACTAGCCGTATTGAGTCCGTTAGGCGAAACTGCGACAGTACCAAGGATGGAAAATATAACCCTTGGATTTCTATTATTTATTTGCAAAATGGACATGGTATTAGATTAAAATAATTATTTGAATATAAATAATTAACTGACAATTGTGATATATAATTAATTATGTTTACATACAATAAAATAATACAGTATACATAAAATTAGTATTAATGTGGTTTACAATTGAATTATGATGGGTAACTAATTTAAAATGAATTTATAGCTATTCCGAAATTCAAGACGGTAAAATTAACATTTATCTTGAAACTAAAATAAGAGTATTCACTACATATGGATTCCGTTCAAACTCGAAGTTAATGTTGACGTCAAGCAATTCAAAGATTTGTTAGGATTTAAGAGAAATAAAATTATCAAGACATAATTTGTCAATGTTTCCAAGATGCTTCTCACCTACTCGCTTTAGAATTTCTTCTTTTGGACTGTTGCTAAAGGCTGCCACCATTTTGAGTTTGCCATTTATGAGCACTTCCTCACTGAACAAACTGACAGCAGCCAATTGTTTATTCAAGTACCACAGATGACGCTTCATCGCATTCAATCCAACTCGTGATATATTTTCGTCCTGTACTTTGTTTAGGTGGCGAGTCTTCACGACAGTTGTATTATTAATAGGAGATTCTGTTGTCAAAGGACAAAAAACCAAGCCTTCATAAAACTAAGGATGGTAAAGATATTAATTTCCAAAGTGGCTTTCTCTTCTTCGATGGACAGTTTGAACTACTGCCGAAATAGGAATATTGTCAGGCAATAGATAATTATTACCATCCAACGTGCGTGGTAGAAGGTTTCAGATGGCCTCAGAGACAGCTAGCCCTGTTCAAAAATCAACTTTTTCTTATTTTCATAGGTTTCTGTACTTTTTCCCATGCTTTTTGACCTGAAAAGGCCGAAAATCACAACCATTTTGACCTAGGTTGTTGGGAAGCATTGCCGCATGGAGCTTTAAGTTTCTGCCTTGAAATCGGCCAAAAGCATCAGTACCGGGGTCCCTTGAATCATGTTTTGCACTATAACTTTTTATCTAAACAAGATAGAGCAACAAAATAGGCACCAAATTAAAGTGTTTTTAATCCTCTTTCTAACTTATACAATTATGATAGTCTTGGAACAAGAAATGGCACATTGGTACATACAAATATTTCAGAAATATCACAAAATTCGTTTTCTCACACTCAAGGCAGACAAGGCGCCTTATTCATGACACAAATTTGAGATTAACATTTTGTCACAAGTCTAATCGATCAAGAAGTGAAAGCATTACATGATGATTAATTTCATAATGACATTTACACAGTCAGTTGTTGAGAGTTTGTTTCTTGAAGCTGTCAAAGCGGCGTCTGTTGAACTCCACAGCTTGAAGGAGATAGTCCCTTTGCTTGGCATCTGTTGTTATGACATTTGCAAAGTCGCTCATCATCTTGACACCACGTTCAGCAATGTCATTCACCGCTTTCAGATTCTTAACATAGTCCGACGCTTTTCTGTAGTCCTCATTCTGTGGCCAAGACGTGACAGGTTCCAGAAGCCACTCGGATCCAATGTTCAGTGTGTCCAGCAGGAAATGTGATTCTGGGCCAATGAGATCAACCAGGGTGGTCTTAGCTGTGACACTCTGGAATAGAGGCTTTCCTGTTCTGAAGCTGTCTGGCTTCTCAGTGGCATGTAACTGGGCAGCAATGTCGTGCTTCAATGTGTCACTCAATCTACTGCTGAACAGGGCAAATGGCACGACTTCCTGCGTCAGGTACCATTTGTGGTTTTCCATCTTATTAAGTACTGCATCAGCAAGCTCTGGGTCAGTTTTCTTGTACTTCAACATGTCCTGGATTAGACTTAGATCATTCACGGGAGCATCTGCAGCAGACATTGACATCATCCATACAGGAGTGTAGAACAGCGCAAGGAAGGTGTTGAGTCTTTCCAGCTTTGATACAGTGTCTTCGTCGTACTCAAGTTGATCTGCAAACATCAGCATTTTCATGGAGTACAGGTTTCTGGCCATCCATCTGGCCTGATGAATGGCGCCTGGTCGACTCCAGTGAATACCTCGAGGAGGCGTTCCTCCAAGAACAATGACTGTCAGTTCAGCCATTTCCCTGTAGTCGGCTCTTGGAAGCCTTTCTGCTGTTAGAATGTCTTGGAGTATTTCTTCACTGTTCTTCTTTTCCTTCAGCCATTTGCTGTTGATAGCCAGCATCTTTGGGTTTTCCTTGGACAAGTCCGTCCAAACATCCTTCAGATGCTCAAACCAGGGATTATCTGGCCCCTTCACCTTCCCAAACAGCTTCTCCCAAACTGCTCCTACTAAGATTTCCAGGATGTGATGTCGACAGGCCAGATAAAACACCTTTTTGTTCAGCATTTTCTCTAGCAGTTTGGCAGCTCCTCTGTGAACTCCACTGTTACTGGATGTAGTGTCAAAAACAAGGGCAGTAACATTATCCGTAAGTTCCCATGTCTCCAGTAAATCCATTGAAGCCTCAGCCTGAGTTGTGCCAGAAGAATTGTCGATGACAGGTACTCCCAATAACTTTCCTTCAGTGTATGAAGGTGGACCAGACACTAGCACAGCTAAAGTCTCTGAGGTACTTCCAGGTTCACTGCCCAAGACATCTTTGAGCAACTTTCCATCCCAGTGTAAGGCAGCGTACTGTGGGGGGTTTTCACAAAACTTGGACATGTGACTCTGGCTGATATTATACCTGGACAGCATTCTGTTGCGACGTGTTGTTGAGGTTGAGATGACGAAGTTATCCAGATCAGCCCCTCCAGCTTTCAAGGTGGAAGAAACCATGGCAGTAACTTGATTGTCTGATAAACCAAGACGATCAGCTGTATTGCAGATGACATCACATTCCATGACCTTCCTTGGAAACGTCAAAGTCACACTAGTCACAGTGTCTTGATGGTGAGAACATACAGGACGAGGCTGATGGTAATCCATGTCCTCTGTGTTAGCGTCGTTGTCAGTTGAGTCACCCCAGGTAATGTCATCCACATGAACAACTGCCTCTTGTTCTGCTGCAGCTGTAAAATAGTACAACATGTTAAGACAGTAATTGTTAAGTACATGCTAAATATCGCAATGGGTAAAACTTAAAACTTTTTGTGACGTTCAAAGTAATTAGTTTTACCTTGTTCTTGTCTATGCTGCAGTCTTTCATTCCTCGCTGCTTGATGCAGGGATCTTGTCTCAAAAATCTTGTCATGACCAGACATATGACCTTTCCTCTCAGTCTTTTGGTCTTCGTAGAACCTGATATCCTCATCTTTCTTCTCTCTGGATAACAGTCTGTTGTTCTGTATTTCCTGGATTGCATCTGGAGCTCCTATATCGAACAGGCTGTCTAATTCCAGCACAAATGCTCCTCTTTTTCCTCCAGGGTTACTTGCTCTTCCTTTGCTTTTCACCAGAGCACGATGTTTCTCATGTAGTTTCATGAAGAGCTTCATTGCGTTGTACTTGGTCTTGTCTTGATCCTAGCCATCTGCCAGAATGGGATGATAGATTCAACTGTTTCATATGCAAGGTCTTGAACCATGGGCCTCCCTGCATTTTCCGGTAAATTCTGAAGATTAAGGAAATACTGGAACGCCTGTCTGTTGGTGGGAAGCTGGGAACCACTGATAAAAGCTGAAGGGTATCCAACCAGGAAAGTTTCAGTGAGAGATCTGGTAGATGGCCCGTTGACACCTGCCTGTGGACAGTACGTGGAGGTTCTGAGATATCAACTGTGCGCCCACGGAGCTCCCTCAGCTCCTTGCTTAATGCCATTGTGAAGTTGTAACTTGTAGATGGTTTTCTAGATTCTGATTGAGTTTCTGTTGTTTCCTGAAAAATGATAGATAATTATTATTATTATTATTATTATTATTAATTATTATTTATTTATTATTATTATTATTATTATTATTATTATTATTATTATTATTTATTAATTTACTGCTCTTTCATTTGATACCTAATTTGTTGCTCTATCTTTGTTTAGATCAAAAGTTAAAGTGCAAAACATAATTCAAGGGACCCCGGAATTGGCGCTTTGGCCGATTTCAAGGCAGAAAATTTAAAGCTCCATGCGGCAATGCTTCCCAACATCCTAGGTCAAAATAGTTGTGATTTTCGGCTTTTTCAGGTCAAAAAGCATGGGAAAATGTACAGAAACCTATGAAAATAAGAAAAAGTTGATTTTTGAACAGGCCTACGAGGCTGAGAGACACCCTCTGTAGGAATCTCCCGCAAGAAAATGAGACAAAGCTCTAAACATTTATAATAGTTATCCTCGGCTGTTTCTGTGTTCATAGTGTTCTTTTTTCATACTGGATTGGAGCTTGCTTTAAGTATTGGAGATATTCGCTAGCTATTCTGAAGGTAACTTTTTCCATCATCAGTGACTATGTCTGGGCGACTTGATGCTTCATAAGTGGCTTTGAAAACATCACGTACAATCTCCTGTATATGATGGCGACATATACTTTTTCTCCAGTAAAGTGCAAGCCCCGAATTGAACACCTGTGTTGCTTGCACTTTTATCAAGTACATATCCATAACATTGTCTTTGATGCCCTAATCAATAATTGTTTGGTTTGGTTGCATCTGCTCTTTCATTACCTAACTCACTTCGCAGTTTTGGAACACCAAGAAGTTTTTCAATATCTTCTCCTGTCACTAAAATTGCAAATCTGTCAGGCTTTATCTTTTGTACGTGATATATGTTGAAGCAATTTTCTGCCCCAATGGACAACCAAGGGAACATTTAGCTTGAGGTCCAACTTAAACTGTGAATCTACTTCCATGCGATTTTTCACTCTGGCTCTATAGACTTTGCTCCTTGAGAGGCTCATTTCTTCAGTAGTTCCCCAAAGAGATTTGTCAGTTGCAGCAGCAGTCAAGGTAGCATCCCTATCAACTATCAATGTCATTTGAGGTGTCAATACTTCCTTCAACCTTGACTGGTGGTTTATAGTTTTTATTCTGTTTGCTTCCAAGCATCATTGTCCTAGTAATTCTGTACTTGAAGAACTTATACTGTAATTTGCTAATTCTATCAATTCGAAAGATATCTTTATCCCCTTATTTATAATCCTTTTTCGTTTTTTTTTCTCTCTCCTCCTTCTGAGAAAGCTTTATGATGACATAAATCCTGTGCGACTCTGTCTCTGATTCTTTAGGAGCTTTGTCTTCTTCGATTGTCATCATATTCATGGCTCACTCGTGTGTTATGTCAAACAATTGATCTACTTCACCTTGAAAGTTTCTCTTTTTTTGTCTGAAGCTTTTCATTCTTTCTGGTTTTGCGAACCGTTTCACTGCATTGCTCGATTGTGCTGTTGGATTTGCTTTTTTGGCAAATTACTAAAACAGAGTCCGGAGTGAGTTTTGCACTCTCTTGTATTTTTTTCTTAGCGATATTGTGATAGTAAAAGAACTTTAGTTGTACTTGCCTTTTTGATGGAAATCTAGCTCCAGAGATAGTGTCTATGGCTGTGTATAGATTAATTGATATTATATAGTTAATAGATTTTACTGCATTTTATTATTATATTTAATAATTATATTTAATAATAATAAAACTTGCAATTATTAGCAAGTATAAATGCACTTCTAAATATTAGTCTGGAATATGTACACAGTCAGTTGTGGATTCAGTTTCAGAGGAAGGTCAAGCCTAAATTAAATCACTGATAGAACAGCAGAAGAAAAAGAAAAATGAACCAATTATTCTTAGCAATTCACAATTTTTTTTAAATTATAGGAAAAGCCACTAAACTGAACAATACAAATAACAATAACAAAACAATCAATCTTTATTTCAGACTCAGCAGGTACAAACATCATACAAGTAGTCCATAGAAGGTTAAGTGATAGTTCTCTAGAGCAGCGAATATGTAGGCCTATGAAACACTATAAATAATGAACCTACGCCAGTGCTTCCAGATTTGAGATCTATAAAATATATCAGTTACCAATCCAGTAACCATGGCTTCCATTGTTTTATTGACTGACTCGCCAAGCCTAGTGATAAATTTATATACAAAATTGCGTATCACACTGACACAGTTAGCACCTTATTGGCTACAACAGCATACTGGCACTAAAAGAACAGCATTTTTAAGTCTAGGAATGCTTAACAAAATCTGAATACGTACATTGTTATAGACTACATACAATTTCCTCATATTTACATTCTGTAGTTCCACCACAAATGAGCTGTATACACTGAGGTACAAAAAGTCCTGAACAGTCTCTCTTAACATCTGTTGTACAAATATGGAATTTTTCTAATCAAAGTATTTCCTTGAGCACATAATTGTCTTCATTGTCTCATGATGTCACAGTCATCTGAAAGATCATCAGTTAGTATACGTCCCAGATAATTTAGTCTGGGTCACTTCTGACAGTGCCATATCATTCAAATGAAATTCCGAAAATTGTACACTTGTAGGCCTTAGTTATCTTAATTATATGACTTTTAGTAGGATTATAGTTTGTCCTTATCCTTCCCATACCTTTCACAAACTTTAAAAAGTGTGTTGAGCCCTTCTACAGATGAGAACTAAGACGTAGATCTGTATACATCAGATGATTAACAATTTTTGTACCAAGATAGCAGCCTGTTTTACAAGTGTTCAGTACAACAGATAGATTATCCATATATACATTGAATAAGTAGGGAGGAGATAATCTCTCCCTGCCGAACACCATTGGTTACAGAAGTAGCTCTGAATTCACCGCACCCCATCTAACAATGGGTGATTATACCAAAATATTAATATACGACCAAGTAACCAGGCACATTACGATTTACAAGTTTCACAAATAATTTGTCATGATTAACACTATTTTAGAGGCATCCAGGAAGCACAAAAAGACATTTGCATTTAAAATTTGTATTTACAGACCATATTTTTCAGGGCATATATACACATGCCAGTACCATGTTTCTTTTGAAACCAAATTGGTTATCACTAGTATCAAATAACATTCAAATCTATTATAGGTAGTATATATATTCAATTACCCTAGATATAATATTGGCCAGAGCAATTGGCCTGTAGTTACCCTTATTATTGATCTTACCCTTCTTATCTCTTATTGCTGGTACTAAAACAACTGATAACATTGTATCTGGCAAAACATCGTGTATCAGTAAACCTGTAAAACACACAACTAACAAAGGCACTATTCTATCATTACTATATTTCAGATGTTCACTAACAATACCATCAATACCACATAATTTGTTACAATCTTAACACTTTATGGTTTGTTTAGTCTCATTTACACTAATCTTATATCTGGCCTATAACTAGCATCACAATTGACATTTTCAGTGTCATCAGGGAGAGACATTGCACTTTTATTTATTGCTTTTAATTTTCCCAAAAGTGTCTTGGATCCTTACTGGCAAGCTTTCTAGTCAGATTATTCCTCCTTAACTCATTCTCATGATTTTTTTATATACCTTAACGCATACTTGAACCTGGCATTAGCCCTCTGTTTTTGTCTTGGATTCCATTGTTCTGTACACCACAATAACAAAGCATCTCTGAATGCATTATGAAGTTCAGCCACATAATTATTCCAGTATTTAAATCTAAGCTAGCATTATAAAATTCATTAATAAAATGTAAAGAACAAAAATAATGAACCCACATGCCCTTACATTACACACCAATACCACCAACACATGGACTCCTTTTCTTTTTGGACAGTCGACTAGTGAAATAAATTATAGAAATTATAGAGAATGGGAAACTAATCTGTTTATTGGAGGAAATGATAAATAAATATATTTCCATGTTCTCAACATGATTTCTCTAAATTTTAAGGTAAATATTTCTATGTCCGAGAAATTTCTTATGTGGCGAATTTGTTAAATGGGAGTATCTACCTTCCATGGCTAGACCTTTAAATATCGATCTATTGAGCTAAAATTTTGCATGATTCAGTTAAGGAACCAGATTAAGGGTTAAGATCTGTAAGTTACAAGTCCTTTGAACTCTTGTAATAAAACTGTATATTTTTATGGACCACCCTAATATATATATATATATATTATATATATATATATATATATATATATATATATATATATATATATATATATATATATATATATATATAATTAATTTTCTTCTCTAAAATTTTGTCTTGATGTAATATTGCTGTCGTCATATGCACGGTTATGTTATCCAAATAATTCATTTATATAAATTTTGGTCCTGTACTACCTTTAATGTCGACGAGACATTTCATCTACACTTAAATTAAGTTAACCCAACAGAGAATTTGTCATTAAAGTATCCCGTCCATGAACTCGAACGTACGGTGATGTTACTTAAATACAAAATTCATATCTTAGAATTTTTCCACATTGTAGGTTAACTACTATAGGCAGAGTTAGCTTTCCATTTTAACACTGGCTTAATTGATTCAGTTTGCCAGCCCAATTTTGGAAGTTGGATAGTTGGGAGGACGATTCTCGTCGTCGAAAGCGCTTCGTGCCAAATCCTCCTGGGTCATCACACCCTGAGGCAACGCGCAAGGCGGCTCTCGAACATGGAGCCCCAGAAGACGCCATCCTGCAGGTACATTAGTTGTTACCTCTTCTCCCGAATTGCCTTTTTTTCAATGATGGATTTCATTTACTAGCATTAATAGTAATACAGTAAAACTATATGCTGTAGGTTATCTACACACTCGCTTACATTCGAAGATTAGCACTCATTAGTTCTCTGGAATATGAACCTCTATATATTTCGAGTTTGTAAAGTTTAGTAGGGAAAGCAAGTTTTAATAGGTACAGTATTCACTCGGGAAAACGCCCTTTGCTGGTGCTGTCCAAATATTTAAGTGATATATTTTTTACAATTTCATTTCTCATCGCCAAAGGCCCAAGAAGAATTCCATGCTCATTTGGCTGCCCAGAGACGCTCCCAGCAAAACGCCCCTTCAGTCATCAGACCTCTTAGATGACTCTGAATTAACTTCTGACGACAGAGACCTTGATGCCGATGTTAATGGTGAGTGCTTTCTTGACTCGTATTGAACTTCATTATTATTTTATTCCATTGTTTGTATTGGTTCTTTAATCTGCGTATTCTTATCAGGCGTTGTGAATATGAGTACAAAAGCGAAGCTAATTGCGCCAGGCGTTGTAGTTCCTGGCACAGTCTCTATCACTGCCGCAGAGCTTTATTTCGAGGTGGACGAAGAAGACATCGAATACAAAAAGTGCGACCCATAGGTGAGTACCAGTTTGGAACTCCTTTCTATACCATCGCTTCCCAAAAACATTTCAGACAGAAACTCTTAGAAGCCATTGTTTTATAATTTCTTAATGCAAAAAAAATGTATAAAAAATTGTCCACAGTGTGATGCGTAAATGAAACATTAGCTTGAAATCATGAAGGTTATTAATCGGTAAATATAAATGTTTTCTTAAAATGATTACCACTAAATGCCGTACAGTACTGTGTAATCATTTTAATGGCGTTTCCCTGCCAAGGGGCAGCAAAATGCTAAGTACGCTTCTGTCTATGAACAAGAATTAGATTGGTGATATCACAAATACATTAGTGTGTTTAGGGATTTGTTAAGTAGACTGAACTAGTTCCGTTTTAGATAATTGTAAACAGAATTTTCTCAGTTCTTAAAAACAAGGAAAAAGATTTAATCTCGACAAAAGAGCCGTTAAACGAGCTGGTGTTCATAGTTTGCGGGTTTAAAACGTTATACTGCTACAAAAAGGGATTTCCCGTTCAGCGTCCTATTGCATAGAGTTTCTTCAAAGAAATTGATTCTGGTCTTCCAGTAGAACGTCAGAAACTAAGAAAAAAGCTGAAAGTTATAAAAATACTCGTATATACAGTGTGTTGAACAAAGTAAATAGAGACATTCGTTTTTCCTTAGTTTTTGAGTTGATAATAAAAGTCAATAAATAGTAAAAAAAAGTTATTGAATCAACATTTTAGAATAGTGTTGCTTTCCGTTTGCATTATGTAAAGCTAACACACGTTTCTGGCATCCATCGATAATTAAGCTTTGCCATTTGTTCTTGAGGACAGTCATTGTGTTGTCCATTTACTTTTGTCAACCCTCTTACATGTATTTTTTTTTTTAATTAAAAAAAATTGTAAATAATCTAGCATTCTGGCACCCTTCTACTCAGCATAATTCACTAATTCCTCAAATAGTGCAGTCATTCGCATCTTTTATTAAACTCACCATTGGATTTAGGCTGTTTATGTTGGTATACTTTGATTTGTAATACTAGCAGCACTCTCCTAATATTTGTCTAGGTCCAGTGTTACAGAATAATTCAATTAATGAGAAACGTGACTGGATTAAAAGTTGAATTTCTATTTCTATTTGTCTTATCTGCATTGAAATTGCTTTGTGCGCATCTCCTTGCATTTCTGAGAATGATTGAAATATTGCGAAGCCAAACAAGGCTGTATGAATGAAATTTAAATAAAAGACTGAAATACAGAACTAAAAGCTAATAAACATTTCTATTTTAATTTTAATCATCAGTAACTATGAATTAAACATATATTTAACAAAATATCATAAGGAAGTCTTTTCCAATTTAAGAAGTGTAAAATTTACCAAAAACCAGAAGTTTATTTAAAATTTATTAATTTATTAATAAACTGTTAAGTATTTTTAACATCACTGGGCTCCTACCACCTCTCTCCCTGAAACATTCATTAGTATTAGATTAAGTAACTTTTTCTCGCCACATTGTTGCTGTACTATGGTTTGAATTTCTTCATTACCTGTCTTTTTTTAATTATTAATATTTGAAGAAGCTGAGTTAGGACAATGCCTTACGCAATAGTTTGAATTGGAGCTGATTAATTATCAATAACTCCAACTAGATAATTTGTTCTGTTCTGTCGTAAATGTTTACTGCAGGATTAGACACACGTATAGCGTTATCAGAGCGTCTAATGTACAGTACCTGATTATAGTTGCTCTTGCTCCAAGGTCCAACATTTCATTGGGAAACTGACTGACAGTAATGTGGATCAAAGATTTAGTTCGCGTTCCATCCTCACACGCCAGTAAAAACTGTCATTGTTTTTAAAAAGAAGAAAGGCGTAATATAAAATATTGGTTTTTCCACGTATGGTGGTTCGAACAAGCGCAGTAGTTAATTTTACCACTAAAAAAATTCAAAACATCTTAAGATAAAAAACCTGTAATTAATAGTTTTTTTTCCATTTGAAAAAGAAAAGGATCTAGCTGCATAAAGTTCATCATCTAGCTAAAAATTAGCTAACCCCTGTGATGAGTTAGTTACACTAAGCCTTTAAACACTAA
This sequence comes from Bathynomus jamesi, assembly GCA_023014485.1. NCBI lineage: Eukaryota > Metazoa > Arthropoda > Malacostraca > Isopoda > Cirolanidae > Bathynomus > Bathynomus jamesi. The sequence goes on from JAJOZX010009319.1 coordinate 135,434, forward strand.
ATGCTGGTGCCTGCCGACCTTAAGTTTCTCCGCATCCTGTACCATATGTTGTAATGCTATGAAATACCCATAATTTGGTATTAAAAATTATTTAATTTAACGAATTTTTCAGTAGTGAAAGAAAAATTTATCTATCTTCTGTATGTGATATTTCTGGCACCGAGAATGATCATTCGAAGGGTAGATGAGGTGAACTTGTAACACCAAATCAAATTGTTGCCATTTTTAGGGAATGAAGCTTAAGCTCAAGCTCATTTTTTCCCTGTAATATGAAACATTTAGGCAAAGAATAATAAGCAAAGTTGCATTACACAAGAAATTGCACTTGCACTTGGTACCCAAGCCTAAGACTACCTTAGTTTGTAATTAAGGGTGATAGTATTATGAAATAAGCCAAATATCTGACACACACACACACACACACACACACACACCACAGGCCGGTTATATGCAACACAGAGTTCTGTAACAAAGTCCACAACTAAATAAATTTTTTAAAACAGTACTCTATATACTGCATTGCTTAATTTATATATCAAGCAGTAGTCTGCATGTTTTATAGCTACACTTATGATAGATGTAAGGCAGCTCTGTACCATAATAAATTAAGGAAATATGCAAACAACTTTCTTTCTTGCCATACCTCCACTCTCAAAGAACCTTTTAAATTTCAAAGGAATGGCTTCTGATAATTTTGGGGTTAGATAGGATACTAATTTCGCTATATCTTAAGCCATCTTTAAGACTTTAATGCACAGGTGTCTTTTCTGAAAAAAAAAAAATTGTTCGCTGTTAACCAGAATACTGTAATGGCAAATTTTATGCCATGAATTGAAGGGCTTAACATTGTGTGTGTAATTGTTTAATTGTTTTTCTTAGAGTGAATAAGATCATTGAGCATTAGCCAGAACACAATAAATAAACTGGATACTAGGCATTAGAGTTATCATGGTGCTGTTTTCCAGTGTTTTCAGTATTAGGTTTGGTTAATATTTACTGCAAGACAAATATTAATCAATGTTCCAGTTTATTCTACATCATGTAGTCTTGATTTTTAAGTAATGGTGTGGTATTGTACTGTAGCTGGCCAGATTTCTAATGACCAATTTTTTCCCCATTCTCTTATAACTGATGTATCATTATACTGCAATGTATACATTGTAATATAATGATACATCAGATAAAGAAGTTTAAATTTATTTTACGATCACTTAAAAAGGAGATTAAAAAAATCATATTTTATAATTAAGTGAACATAAATTAAATAAACGATTGAGAAAGTTTTGTTGTAAGCCCCCAAGGAGTTAAAGACCGTGTACTGTCTAAACTAATGAAAATAATTTAATTTTAGGCTTGAGATCTTTATGCATGTAGGCATTTATTTCTATATGTACATTAGTGTACCTAGTAATGTTAAGGAAGACAGTGTAGTACTCATTAATGTAAAGAAGACAGAAACCTATGCTAAGTATATCTTCGATTTATGATGCTTGTCATTATTTTTTTTATTGGGTTCAAAATCCCAGCTGAGCCGTGAAGCGAAGCTCTGAAGGGCCAGTTCATCCTACAGCCCAAGTTAAGCTAGATTAAAACTTACGGATTTGGAGGTCCTATTAGGTCCTACCTCAGGGTTGCTGACTCGATGTGGGCCTACCTTAGGCCTCAGTTGCATGAATTTAAGATAAAAAACAAAAGGGGCACTATTTATGGTCTTCTTTCTAAACCTTGCAACAACAACACAACCTGCACCATTGCACGATGAAACAATCTTGTATCTAAACAACCAAACTGAATTGCAAGAGAGCTCTCTATAAGACCACACCCTGTAAGTACCGCATTCCACAAACGAGTAGAAAAGACGCGCAGCGCCCCAAAAAATGATGCCACAAGAGTGCCCAGAAAATGATGCCACAAGAGCCCAAAAATGGTAGCTCTAAATTAAGTGAATTTTTCACTAACCTTACAATTATGAGATTGATATATATACACCTTAACTTAATATATACAAGCAATGCTGCATCAATCAGCTTAGTCATCATATCGTCTTGGGACAACAATGGTTCTTCCTCTTCTAGATTTTCTAACACTCCCCACCGAAGAGGCATTGTTGTCATTACCTTCTGCAAGTTTAGCCAAGCCTTCTCCATGAGGCTGTAACTCAAATGTTTCATCTTGACTATCCGTGTTTTTGCTGATTTCTAAAGCATAGAGTTTTTGTATGGGTCTCTTTAATTTTCCTCCTGAAGTCTTTACCAGTGCAGACCTAACTAAATTGTCTCTGCCATCAAACAACTCTTTAAGTATGCCAAGCTTCCAGCATTGCCTTGGTCTTTCATTCCCAATCATTACCACTTCTCCCACCTTGATACAATTTTCATTGGAGCCCTTTACTTTGCCTGATGGGTAATAATTGAGTTCTGGCAAGTATTCCATCTGTCACCTCTTCCATAACTGATCTTGTAGCTCTTCAAGATACCTGAACCTTCTGGTTAACTCTCCTTGAGTGCTCTGGATAGGCTGCAAGTCTTCTGGCACACTGGGGCTTGATGTTAATCGTTTACCACAAAGAAAATGATTTGGTGTCAATGGCTCTGCATTCTGCATACTGTTATAAACAAAAGTGATAGGCCTACTGTTCACCATTGCTTCTACTTCACACAAAACAGTGCAGAATTCTTCTTTGCTCAAATGAGCATTAGCTAAAAGTTTCTTTAATGGACACTTTACACTTCTCACTAGCCTTTCCCAAAATCCTCCCCACCATGGTGCTCTCTCAACAATAAACTCCCACTGTACCCCTTGGTGTGAAAAGTAGGATTGGAATCCTTCCTCTTTTAGCAAGGACCAAACTTCTTGGAGTTCCTTTGCAGCCTTTTTGAAGGTTTTTGCATTATCCGATATGATTTTATTTGGGAAACCCCTCTGTTCACAAACCTTTTAAAGGCCAAAAGAAATACATCACTACTTAAGTCGCTTACCAACTCCAAATGGATTGCTCTAGTGGTAGCACATGTGAAAAGACATATATAACCTTTGTTAGACTCCCCTTGCTCATACACATAGACTCGACCTGCGAAGTCTACTCCCACTACATCAAATGGGGCAGTATAGAGACAACGTTCTCTTGGAAGTGGAGCCACCTTTTCATAATAAGGCTTTGCACTTCAACGCTTGCAAACCACACATTTATGCAAGACTTTTTTTACTATTTGTCTAATTTTGTGAATCCAAAACTGTTGTCTGATCTCTATTATCACTTCTCTAACTCCAGCATGTAACAGCTTATGATGACTATCCAGGATCAAAAGTTCCACAAAGTGCCCCCAGAAGGTAGCAAAATTGGATGTCTTTCTCCTCTGGAAGCCCAGAAAACTGTAGTCTACCTCCTACTCTCAATAAATCCTGATCCAAAAACACATCCAAACCCTTGAGAGCAGAATGTGTTGGTAGAACCTGTAATGGACGGCTGGTGAGCAATTCCCTCTCTTCACCAAATTTTTCCTTCTGCACATATACCACCCAGTATTGCCTGGCTTGCTGAATCTCCTTACTGTTCAGAATTCCTTCCCTTCTTGTTTTTCCCTTAATATTGTTGGTAAATCTATATACCCATGCTGTCACTCTTAACAACCTTTTCAGACTGCTAATGTCCTCAAGCCTCAATATGGGGTCCTGCTGCATAACTTGACAACTGTTCACAGTGCATTTTCTCATTTCACTCACCCATTCTTCTTGAGCCTGGCATTCTCCTACAATAGGCTGATTAGGCCAGTTTTCGCTTCCAAGTTTTAGCCACTCTGGCCCATTCCACCACAAACTTGATTGTGCAAGATTTTTCACTGAAATTCCTCGTGTTGGTAAATCAGCTGGGTTTTGGGTGCCTGGACAATGCTTCCATTGCTTGGGATCTGTGTGTGCTTGAATTTCCTCCACCCTATTGGCAACAAATGGTTTCCATTTCCTTGCCTGGCTTCTTAACCAGTGCCAAACTATAATGGAGTCTGTCCAATAATAGCTTGGAATTTCATAGAGGGCCAAAGACTTTTGCACTGTAACTGCAAGCCGACTAGCAATAGCTGCACCCATCAATTCCAACCTTGGAACAGAAAGCCTTTTCAAAGGTGCTACTCTGCTCTTTGCAGCAACCAACCTGCAACTTACTTCCTCTTTCAATGTGCCTCTTATATAAATACAAGTTGCACAGGCTTCCTCACTTGCATCACAAAAGATGTGCAGCTCCAAATTGTCTGGATTATTGTTCAACTCTCCAAAGTACCATCTTGAGATTTCAGTGTCTCCAAGATGTGCCAATTCTTTGAACCAATATTTCCACCTTACCACCATATGATCGGGTAACTCTTGGTCCCAACCAAGTCCAATTTCCCAGAGGCTCTGAAACCAAATTTTTACTTTATCACAAATGGAGCCAGGAATCCAAGAGGATCAAAAAGACCTTTGAAGCCAAACTAAGAGCTGTACGTTTTGTCCACCTTGTCTCATTCTCAGCCAGCTCTACTAAAGATTTCCCATTGAAGGTAAACAAATCCTCTCCTTGCTGCCAAACAATGCCTAGCACTTTTGCGTCTATTGCCCACAACCCCTTAATACCAGAATCCTCAATACTTTCTGCTGCATCAGCTACTACACAGGACTGACTCATAAACTCTTGTAATTGAGAATGATTGGTCTGCCATTTTCTAAGCTCCATGCCAGCCTCCCTCATTATAGCTCTAGCCTCCATGAATATCTGTTTAGCCATTTCTGTATTATCCACGGAACACAGCAAATCATCAACATAAAATTTTTTCCTTATGTGTTCAATAGTGTTAGGATAGACTTAAGAATATTTCTTAAAATGGTACTGCATAGTAGCTGCCAACAGAAATGGACTAGAGCTGAGGCCAAACAACACTGACCTCATTCTATATGCTCGAACCTTAGGTTCATTTTCCAACAAGTCTTTCGTATCCACCCACAGATACCTTACAGCATCTCTGTCCTTTGGGTTTAACTTTATCCGCAAAAAGTCTTGCTTCACATCTGCAGTCAATGCTACTCTACCAAACCTGAATCTCAGTAACAAGGAAAATAAATCTGCATTTAAATTTGGCCCAGCATTCAAACAGTCATTCAAGGACACACCACATTTAGCCTTGGCTGAGCCATCAAAAACTACCCTCAGTTTGGTGGTAGTTTTGTCTCGCCGTACCACTCCATGGTGTGGCAGATAATGTGCCTCCTGGCTCACCAGCTCACCTTGCACCCTTTCAGCATAGCCCTCCCTTACATAGCTTAGGATGGCCTCATTGTATTCAATTAACAGCTCCTCATTTTTTCTTATCCTGTACAATGAAGTCTCCAACCTCCGACTAGCTAGCTGAAGGTTTGAACCGGGTTTGCAAGAATCCTTCCAAGGGAGGCCAACTTCATAGCAACCATCTCTAAACCCAATCCTTTTTTCAAATTGCTCTAAAACATCACTGTACTTGCCTGTTTGTCCTTTATGTCAATGGATTCAAGTTCCCAAAACGCTTTCAAATGCCTTTCCAAACCATGGCTGTTCTCCTCAATCTTAACAAAAAGAGCTTATCCTCCATTTCATTGCAATAGCTACCATGTAGCATCCAGCCTAGCTTACTTTCATTAGCTACCGGGCCTCGAGATGTGCGGACAATATTACCAGTGATAAAGTCCCAATAATAGTCAGCTCCAACCAAAAGACTAATATCTTCTGTTCCTTCAAACTTATTATTGCCCAAATTAATTCCTTTAACTTGCAATTCTTGGACACATGCCATATCTAAACAAGTAGTGACTGGAGCACAAAGTTCCTCAATCTCTACAGCTTGGACCTTGATAGTGGGACCTTGTGGTAACAACCCCTTAACCAGAACTTCTACCTTCTTAACTTTGATTCGGTTTAGAACTGAACCCCCAAACCCAGAAATTCTTAAATTTTTCCTCTTAAGTTCTTTAAACTTCAATTTTCTGGAAATTCTGGTCTTAATAAAGCTACACTGGTTACCACTATCAAACAACACTCTTACAGTAGCTTCTCCATCATTCCCAATTAATAAGGCTGCAGTTGTTTGCAATAATCCCCCTTTACTTTTACTCCCTTTCATAGCAGTGGCATGTGCCACTGATGTCTCTACTTCTGGGGTAGGCCTACTAGTAGTGTTTTCACACAATAATGGCTGATGCCTGCCATGACATTTTTTGCAAAAAAATTTAAACTTACAAAACCTTGCTCTGACCTTTCAAAAAACATTTAAAACATGCTGTGGACTTAGTTACCCTGTCCTTTCTCTCCTCAAAAGGTAAAGCCTCAGCTACCTCACATTTATATAACTTGTGGTTGCCTTCGCAAAATATGCATTCCTTGATTCCCTTTAATTTATTCTCAGAGGATGCATGTAGAGCTGACACTGTACCTGGGCTATTCCTTTTTGTAGACACCTTGGTGCTGTGCCTGCCTTTGTCCCCTTGTTTAACATCCACTGTGCAAACTCGATTCCCTCTCGTCTGGCTAATTCTGTGCCTAAAAGACTTAACATCTGCTGAAGGGGGATGTACACATGTTCTGTAGAGTGTCCCCTACTTAATTCAAGCAAAATTGAGCTAGGCAATTTAGACTTCAGTATGGTGACCAACATCATACCATACCTTTCCATTCCTACACCGAAGTTGTCCAGGGACCTAGTTCTAACTTCAAATTCATCATATAACTGCCGTAACTCCTTGACACTATTGGGATTATTAACAGGAGGTATAGCTAAAAGTTCACGGAGGTGGCTTTTAATTAAGATCTCTGGCTTACCAAACCGTTTCTTTAATATATCCCAAGCCACATTATAATTAGCCTCTGTTAATGCTAATTCTGCTATTGTCTTTGCTGCCTCCCTTCCAAGAGGGACTGCAAATAATTAAACTTCTCCACCGCACTTAACACTTGACTAGAATGAACTGTTGATTGAAAACTGTCTGCCCATCCTTGCCATTCCTGAATACTCCCAGAAAATGTTTTGAGTACAAGCCTCGGTAATTGAACTGCAGATCTGTTAACCTTAACTTCACAAACACCATTTGTTGAGGGTTGTGTTTCATTATTAGACCTGGTCTCTAACTGTACTGAGCTGCTAAACTCTTTTGCTTGGTGGCATACTTTAATTATATCATGAATAATCTCTTCAAAGTAAATTATGTTATTTTCTATTTCATCCTCTTCTATAAGAGCCTCAATTTTAACATTTACTTCACTTAGAGCAACCTTTTTAGTTTCTAATATGGAAAGCTGCAGTCACTAAGCTTAAATCCTCTTGCCCTATGGCAGAATCTATAGTGGCAATGACCTTTGTAATTAGACCTTTGTAGGCGCTTCTCCTTTTTTAAACTTGTTCAATTCAGCTGCACTCATCTTCAATGCAAACAACAATTGGGCTCAATGCCAAATAAGCTGAATTGGCAAAAATACTTAACCAAACTGACCAAACGCAAATTTTGCTTTTTTCAAATAAACTGAATTGCTTGGTTGGGGTACTGACCAACCACCAGTATAGAATACCAAATTTTCCACCCAAGTAACTGGCGCACCGGGGTCTGCAACCTTCGCCTACGAATAATAAACCAAAATTAACCAAACCGGTAAAATGTAGGCCCAAAACAACGACAGACGAGTGGACAAGTTTTGCAATTGGGCGACCAAACTTTCTACCCTGGGACCTTAACTCAATAATAAACCAAAATTAACGAAACCGGTAAAAATGTAGGCCCAAAACAACGACAGACGAGTGGCCAAGTTTCGCAATTGGGCGACCAAACTTTCTACCTCGGGACCTTAACTCAATTATGCTCAACCCGTCTAGGCCTAACTTGGGCTACAATTTTCACAATCAGAACTTTGCCGAAAAATAGTCACTGACTCAGTCTTGGGCTAGAATCCGGTTCTGAAGGACCATGTTATTATTTTTTTTATTGGGTTCAAAATCCCAGCTGAGCCGTGAACGGCCAAGCTCTGAAGGGCCAGTTCAACCTACAGCCCAAGTTAAGCTAGATTAAAAACTTACGGACTTGGAGGTCCTATTAGGTCCTACCTCAAGGTTGCTGACTTGATGTGGGCCTACCTTAGGTCTCAGTTGCATGAATTTAAAATAAAAACAAAACGGGCACTATTTATGGTCTTTCTAAACCTTGCAACAACAACACAACGTGTACCATTGCACGATGAAACAATCTTGTATCTAAACAACCAAACTGAATTGCAAGAGAGCTCTCTATAAGACCACACCCTGTAAGTATCGCATTCCACAAACGAGTAGAAAAGACGCGCAGCGCCCCCAAAAATGATGCCACAAGAGTGCCCAAAAAATGATGCCACAAGAACTAAAAAATGCTAGCTCTAAATTAAGTGAATTTTTCACTAACCTTACAATTATGAGATGGATATACAGTGTATATACATCTTAACTTAATATCAAAGGTTGGCAGCCGGGCCTCAAAAAGGACCGACGGTCCCGGTCCCGGTCCTTTCTGAAGATAGGACCTAGGAACGACTCGGTCCTCGGTCCTTATATATAAGTGAAAAATTTGGTTAAAATGAAATTAAAGACACCGGAAATCTTTAATTTTATTAACGTAAATTATAATTAATACAATACATAAATGATGAAAAAAAGTTAAGTTAAATGCTTGAGTTTCCCTTCAAGAAGACTAGCATTTCAAAATGGCTGTCACTGAGCCCTGACCTTTTCGGCTTGAGGACGTCCTTCCCCAAAGAGAAGAGCCTCTCCACGGCGGCACTGGATGGTGCCAGGTGTTGAAACAAGTTTCAGTTCAGTCTCAGTCTCTTTCTGAGTCTTCTGGAGGAAACGATCCATCTTCTTTAGAACTTCAAATAATCACTAAACACACTAAAATCACTAAAAAAGACCGTCCGGACCGGACCGTCCGGAATTGCTTAAAAATGGACCGTCGCTCCTCATTTCGGTCCTCACTGAGAAAAGGACCGACTTTCCCGCTCACGGTCACGGTCCTTAAAAAGGACCGAGTTCCTGGAATTCGGTCCTTTTGGAACTCGGTCCTGCCCACCTTTGCTTAATATATACAAGCAATGCTGCATCAATCAGCTTAGTCATCATATCGCCTTGGGACAACAATGGTTCTTCCTCTTCTAGATTTTCTAACAATGCTCTCTGTATAATGATAATTAAATTTAACCGTTAAAACAATTTCTTTTATTGGACAGATTAGATTTAGTCTTGAAGTTCAAGCAGCTTTAAATGAAAGCTGAAAAAGCATTAAACTTTTTACATCTAAGTGGTCAGATCCCTAAGTTCAATGAATTAAATAAAGGGGCAGATTGGTTTTCACTTTTTTAGGTCCAAGTACCATTTCTGCTACCATATTTTTCTAAATACCACTGTTGAGTAAGGAAAGTGGTACCACCTAACGAAATCCGTACTTAAACCTCTCGCATTCGCGTATCACATGTTGCGAATCACTGACTGAAACAAGTTATACATGAAAAAGATTGATTGTGGAATTGGAAATTTTAAAAATTTTAAAGTGGAGCTTCAAAATTTAAAGAAAAAAAATCTGTAGTCATTGATGATAAACGCTAGAGTCTGGCGAAGAAATAGACTTCAGTGGAATTAAGATCCAAATTAGCCGAGACCAGCAAAATTTGGATTTCATTTAGGAAATATGGGAAAACTATAATTTGAAGAATGAAATTTAAATTTCATACGAAAATTTTAATGGTAAATTATAACTTTTTCCATTCTCATAATGTCAAGTTAGGACTGCAACTCAGTCTTCAGTGCATTCACTGCATTGCACTCTGTTGCAACCATTTACCCAAGGTAAACAGATGGCTTACTGATTTTTCAGTTGATGGAGGGTCTTACATTGGAGAGGATCAGTTTAGATTTAGGTCAAAATGCGGAACAAGAGAAGCTATTGGTATTATGAGAATGATGGGAGAGAGAGTGCTGGAACATGATCAGGAAATGTTTGTTTTATTGACTGAAAAAGCTTTCGACAGATTCCAATGAAGGAAACTGATGGAAATATTGGAGAATATTAATGTTGGCTGGAGGGACCGTAGGCTAATAAAAAATCTATATCTTGGGTAGACTGTGAATGTTAGAGTTGCAGGAGGAGAATCGGAGCCTGGATTGGTTGGGAGAGGGGTCAGGTAAGGATGCTCTCTGTCCGCCGTATTTAACATCTATGCGGAAGCAATGATATTAATAGAAGGACTCTCAGATCTGGAAGAGGGAATCAGAGTGGGAGGTAAATTGGTCAAATCTGTAAGGTTTGCAGATGACAAGGCATTTGTTTGTAGTACTGAGGAAGGACTGCAGAGAATGGTCAATAGCTTAACAACAACGGCGGAAGAATTCGGAATGGGAATTAATGAGACCAAAACAAAGGTAATGAAAATTGCAAGAAGGAAAGCACAAATGAACCTAACGATAGGAAATCGGACCTTAGAAGAAGCTGAACAGTTTAAATATCTGGGAAGTTTATTAACCAACAATGGAGATTGCAATAAGGAAGTAAGATCTAGAATTGGTATGGGTAAGGTAGCTTTTGAGAGACAGAGAAGACTACTTACAGGTAAGCTCAACTTGAAGCTGAAGAAAAGGTTAGTAAAAAGCTTGATGTGGAGTGTGGTACTGTATGGATCAGAAACATGGACACTGAAAACTGGAAAGAAACTCCTGGAAAGTTTTGAAATGTAGATTTGGAGAAGAATGCTAAAGATAAGCTGGAGGGAACATCAAAGTAATGAGGAAGTACTGCAACAGGTGAGGGAGGAAAGAAGACTCATTAAGGTGACAAGAGAAAGACAGAAGAAATGGATTGGACATGTGTTGAGAAGAGAAGGATTGTTGAAGGAGGTGACAGAGGGTAGATATGAAGGTAGAAGGCCGAGGGGAAGGAAAAGGAAAGCATTGCTGAATGATTTGAAGGCAGGCAGGAGCTATCATGAGATGAAAAGGATAGGCAGAATACGATGGATGGGAGAGGGTCTAAACAAAAATTTCAGAAAACCCCAGAGACACTTCCGACTTTTCATAGGCTTTTACTGTAAGGTAGTCAATTAAAATCGAAGGTAGTTGTCTGAAATATTAAAAAAAGTGCAAATAATTAGTACGTGAGTAATAGTTGATTAAACTAGGTAGTCATAGGTTCCAAATTAGTGGGTAAACTCTTTACCTACTAATTTGAAACAAAAACTTGTTCTTGTTCTTGGAACAAGAAAAATGTTTAGTTTCATTAAAATTAAAATGTTTAAGACATTTTAATGAAACTAAACATTGTTTCTTCAATCGTACAGTTAATTTGTGGAATGGATTGCCAGCCAGCGTAGTTCAAAGTAATTCGGTCGAGTCCTTTAAGAAGACACTAGATGCTCATCTTACCTTAAACCCCCAGTTAGAAGCATTTGTTAGCGCATGGAAGTATTGTAGGATTTTCACTCTAATTTAATTCCTTCCTTTAAAATTTTCGCTTTATCTTTAAACTAGCTGTTATGCCCAGCACTTGCTTGGGGTGGGCTGATCACTAAATGACTATTTTTATCTTTTTCTCTCCTCTCAGCTCCCTCTTCAACAGTCTCTTCCATTCGCACAACCTTTTTAGCTTCATCTTTTTCTCTCCTCAAAACTCTCTCTTCATCAGTCTCTTCCATTCTCACAGCTATTCTAGCCTCTGTATCGCCCGCTCTTCTAGTCTCTTTTCTTTCAACAGTTTCTTTCATCCTAATAGATGAATTTAAAATTTTATTTTTTTCTCGCCTAATTTTCGCTTCATCAGAAGTTTCAATTAGACGTTTAGCGGTGTGGGGGTTATCATTCTCTTTTCTTATTAAGGTTTTTTCACGAGTTTCACGAAGCCTGAAAGATGAATGAAGTGCTGCATCTTAAGATCTCCTCGCAGCTTTTTCATCACAGGTCTCGCGTAGATAATTTTATTTTATGCTGTAGTATGCTTTTATGCATAAGTAACTGGGGGGCCTGCTAGAAATGAACGCAGCTATGAAAATCTTGAGCTTCACATTGTGTCAAAATTCGTGAAGCTTAAGATTTTCATGACTATAGTTTTATTGACTAAATAATTGAACCCCCAGTAATTGGGGGACCGCAGGCCCCCAATTACTGGGGGTTCATCCAAAAACAAGCTTTTTCCGAACAGGGTCCCTCAAGGCTCTGTTATCTCACCAACACTCTTCAACTTGTACATGCATGACATTCCAACACCCATAGATAACAAGCTTACCTTATCATCATATGCAGATGACATCACTCTAACATCCACCCACAACAACATCGACACCGCTACAAATAACCTACATGCATACGGGGCTCCAATAAACCTTAGCCCCCCGCCCATGGCCTAAACCATTAGAGGTACAGTAAAACTAAATATACCTTACAAAAGAGAATTTAATCCTGCATTTAATGAGAAACAATTAAAACTTGGTGTTCCCGCCATTGGCTTCCAAGACAGCCTGAATTCGCTTTGGGTAGCTTGCCAAAAGTGACGTCAATAGATCTTGATCGTTACGCAAATTTGCTAAAACAGTTTCAATGTGTTGCGTCATTGTATCCTTCGAAAATCGATTTGCTGCACGTTCTTTAAACAAGAGACATTCAACCTTGTCCTTTATAACTGATCCAATGTGTTCACAGACGTTCAGGTCAGGAGAATTTCCTGGCCATTCTTCATTTCCAAAGAAATCGATCTCATGGTTCAGCAACAACTGTTGAGTGGCTAATGCCTTAAAGCAGGGGGCCTTATCGTGCAGAAGTGTGACCTGATCGACATCCATAACATTGTTTGGGTTTCTTAGAAAAGGAATGACATGCTGGGATAGAATAATATCAAGAAAATACTGTCCATCCCAACTCTGACCATTTCGCTTCAGCACCCACATGAGCTTCTTTGCAGTGAACAAAACAAACACACCAACACAGTCTGGACTTTTTAATAATTCGCGATAATGTTCATTGTCATCGATTTCATATGGTGGTGTGGCCCATACTCGATCATTTTGGTAGTTAGGCCGACGTGTTACGTAAACAAAAAATTCATCTGAGACAGCTAAATGCATGAAATCATCCACATCCCAATCTTCAAGATAATGGGCAAACGTTGAATTTTTCTTGGCTATGACGGTACAGTCGAATGATCTCACCACTAACGATCTTTCCTCTCAACACTGCGATCTCTCTAGAAGGTTTAGCACAGCTGTGTTTCCGCTTACGCTTACCGCTTTCAATGATGTCCTTTGTTTCCTGAGAGAGTGGCAAATTTGGGCGCCCAGATTTGGTTGTATCCATTTCACATTCATCCAGAGTTTTATTCCAATTTCTTTTGACGAAGTCCTCACTTCTTCGCAACTTTTTGGCAACCCATGAACTATTGAACGTGTTATAAAGGTGGCTCCAGCATCACGAGCTTCCCGAAATGTTATTGCTCGTATGCGATCTATTACACGTTGCCTCTCCGAATCACCAATTAATTGAGAAGCCATTATATTATCACTTTATCAGCTAGAGTAATTTTAATACCTGCAATAAATAAAGAATTTTATGTATTTTTATAATCACTAAAAACTATTTCGATATAAGTAAACATGTAAGCTGCAAATGGGGGGGCTAAGGTTTTTTGGAACCCGTTACATAAACAGTATACAAGACTGGCTCACACACAATAGACTCAACGTGGCGCCCGCAAAATCAACCATCACCTTGCTTACAAGCAACACAAAAGAACACCAGATAACTCCACAGCTTACACTAAACAACACCAACATTCCACACACTCACAGGACCAAAATATTTGGGATCACATACAACATATCATTATCTTTTGCAATCCACAACCAGGACATTAAAAACAAATGTACGTCAAGACTTAACACGCTTAGGGTACTAACAGGCACAAACTTTGGGCACCAGCTGGAAACAACATCACTCATATTCAAACAATATATTCGCTCAGTTATGGACTATGCTAGCCCATGCTGGGCACCCATTATCTCAAACACACACATAAACACCTTACAGACAATACAAAACAATGCATCTCGTATCATTACAAGATGCACTCAAACAACACCAATAGAACACCTGCACACACAAACAAAAATACTGAAAGTTAAGGAACATTTAGATATGAGGGGAACACAATTCATGGTAGCAGCGACAACTAACCCACAACACCCTTGCCACTATATGTACAATCATGCACCAACACCTCGCACCATTAAGGTAACACCAGACAGACATTATAACCAAATACTCCATTCCATACCACGCCCCACAGACATCACACAGTACAGAAAACACACACACACACACACACACACACACACACACACACACACACACACACACACACACACACACACCTACCTAACCCACAAAGCACTGACACGACTCGGTCCGAATGCGGTCCTAGGTGCGAAGCCGCCACCCATTAACAGGTCAGAGATCAGCCTGAGCAGATCGGATCGAGTTACTTAGCACGATTCTGATGTGGACATCACCCCAACTTACAGACATATAAACATAGACTAGACAACTCCACACACGACACCTGCCACCTGTGCCAGGATGCACCACAAACAATTGAACACATTATGACAGACTGTACCGCTCTAGCATAACATAGAACACAACACAACACATCACTAGTGCGCTGAACCTCTGGTTCACTCCGGAGGGGCGATCGGTTACCTGCGTGCCACCGGCTTGCTCGATCAGGGTGGGCTGATCGGCTAAACAACAACAACAACAACTGGGGTTCAGTTATTTGGTCAATAAAATGTTAAAACTAGTCATGAAAATCTTAAGCTTCACAAATCTCGACACAATGTGAAGCTCAAGATTTTCATGGCTGCGTTCTTTTACAGGCAGACAGGCACACAACTTGCTTTTATATAGTAGATTTCCTTCCTTCCTTTCAACCTCCCTTCTTTGCTTTACTTTAAAACTTTCACTTGTCTTTAAATGTTCTTGCATCTTTTAACGTTCCTTCTTAAACAGACACCCTCGTAGGGACTGACCGGTCTGTTGCTGTTTGGTGTCCTTTGTATTCTTTTGTATGTTGAAGGTAATAAGTATTTTACGAGTATATTATTTGAAGCCAATTTGTTAGACCAGTGAAAGCCTAAAACACTTTTAACAAATGTATCTAAATTCTTTCACAACCACTAATTAGATGGGTAATCTTTTACTGATGGACCAGTAAGAATGTTGCAGTCCACCAAAATTAATTTTAATAAACATTCATCTATAAGCAAGACTTAAAATTACAAAGTCATTCTTTAATTATGGCGATTTCAAAAACGTCAATTTATTATTATTAAGTGCCTATGAACTTTGCAGGATTATAGTAGAAGGATTGGTTAACTTTGGTTTTGCTTCCGCCCGAATTGTTCATTCTGACGAAGGTCAAGCTTGTCACTCCACCTTAAACCTACAGTTTAACATGGAATCCGAACCACGCCCCCCACGCCCAGCGTCTTACCCACTAGGCTACCCAGGGTACCCATTTATCTACCAACAAATTAATTTTTTTATTGTGTGAATGGATGAACAGCTGGGTTTTGCTTCGCGCCGCCTGCCGTCACCGGGTCTCGATCCCGGGGCCGATGGATTCGTAGTCAGCAATGCGGATATCAGATTGTGTATGAGTATTATTTTATTTATTTTTACAGGCGCACATGTCCTTTAGTTTACGATATTACGCGAGTCATGCGGGTAGTGTAACTTTTTATCACGGCCTCCAGTGTTTCAGGAGAAATGGAGATGGTTTCACGTTCGGTCGCTGCTTTTTGGGCTTCCAGTCTACTGGATTTTCTTTGTAGACCCTGTCCTTTACGGGAGATATCTCTATAAGAAATTACAAGGACTGAGGTCAGATGATAAAGGAGGTCTTGCAAGACTACAATAGTGAAATTGAGAGTACATGTTAGATAAGATTATTGATGCCGGAAGTTTCATGCAAAGAGTCCAAAAACAATATTTGCTGTATGAAGTCTTCTGCTGTCCTGCTAAAACCAAACTCTGTCCATATCACTGTTTTCGCCCGTAAGAAACAGGCAGATACAGAAATGGACATTTGCTTCACTATTATACCAATGAAACTTGGGGTAAAGGGACGCTGGATGCCGTGATATAGAAATTACACCCGTATTCGTAAAGTAATTTTGCAAAGAGGAAGACACTTTTAGCATGCGTTTGCTTGTCAAAATTTCTTCAAAAACGCTTCCACAATAATTGTGCCGAGTTTCAGGAACGTAGAAGTTAATCCATTGATTTATTATTATTTTTGGAAGTGTGGCATACTTGAAGAATCATACTGTACATACGGAATGATTCGGTATTAAATACGCCAAGTATCTTTATAATAGTCCTTAGTTTTTCGAGGTCGACAAAGTCGGAAAGAAAAGGGAAGCATCAGTAAAAGGGAGGACAGAAATGGAAAGGAAAAGGCCACGAGTGAGCCGAGAATCTGTCTTGGAGAGTGAGCTCTCTAGTTCCATTGAGTGCAGTGGCGTACTAAGGGGGGTGCGAGGGGGGCGGTCCGCCCCGGGTGACAGCCAGGAGGGGGGGGTGCCATTGGGAGAGTTGAAATACCAGTACAAGTTTTCAAACTAAATGAAAAATTCGCCAAAGTAAGAAAAAAAAAGAAAAAATGTTCAAACTATTACAACAGCTTAATGTTAATTTCCACTATAAAATAAATTTTTATTTTTATTGGCAATACAAAATTTACAAACGAAAAATTAAATATTTTATAAAAATTACATCGAAAGGCGAACGTTTGTTGACGTTTTAGTCATCAGTTTGTTGAGCATAGTCAGCTGGCAGCAACTGACATTCCAAGTCTTGTTCACTTGACACTGTGACTCCACATACATGAGGTATGTTTCATTAAATAATTATGATAAAGCATAAAGTGCTGGTGTTTATAACAATATCATGGTACTTATACCAGTGTCCAGTAATTTTTGACAATGTGGTATCATAGTGATGTTTATAAATGCATCGTCGTGATGTTATAATACCCGGTAAATGCATTGTGGAGAGGGCCATTCATTATGCAACTACAAAGTGTGAGGAAATGGACATTTCTATGGAGAGAAGAGGGAGAGTAAAGCTCCGAAAAAGGATGCCAGGAGAGATGGCAAAGGATGCTGCTCTCACATTGCCAGAGGAAGTAAAAAGGGCTTTGTTTGAATGTCTTGATCGCGTTCATCAAGAATTGGAGATTCGTTCTAAGGCAATGGATCAAATTCTGTCAATCTTCGCTGTTATTCAGCCAAACACTTTGGTTGTTGCAACAGAAGAAGAACTTCGGAAGTATATTCCAAATTTGACTCAGATTTTCGATGAATTCTCTGAAGAAGATATCAGTGTGGAAATTGGACGACTTCGGAGGCATTTGGAAGCTGCCAAAATCAGCGTTGAAGAGGCAAAGAAATGGACAGCATTGCAGTTTCTGGAGTTTATTGTGAAATGGGATTTTTGTGAATCTTTGCCAAGCTTGTCACTGTGTTTGAGATTCTTTTTGACTGTCTGTGTGTCTATTGCTTCATGTGAAAGAAGTTTTTTCCAAATTGAAATTGATAAAAAATTTCTTTCGCTCGACCATGAGTCAGACAAAATTGACAAATCTGGCTTTACTTTCAATTGAACATGAATATGCAAAGAAGGTGAATTTTGATGAGGTCATTGATCAATTTACAGAAATTAAGGCTCGAAAGCAGAGACTGTGAATCCTCTCTATTTATCTTTGAAGAATAGGCTGAGCGTTGAGACTGGATTTCCTGTTTTTTTTTTATAAAATAAAATGCAGTATTACCTGTTCACTGAATTTTTAATGTCCTGCATTTTTCTTATTTCCAATTTGCTTATGACAGTACTGTACTGTTTAAAAATCTACTTGCAAACATAATATATTTTTCTGTGTGTTTAAATTTCAAAATTATTTATGGGGGGTGCCAAAGGAAGTTTCCGCCCCGGGTGCCAAATACTTTAGGTACGCCCCTGATTGAGTGGTTTGTGGATCCGAACCCTGTGGCTTGCTAACCCTGCAAGAAGGCTAATAGGCTTTCTAGAAACATGGCAACAAATGCCAATGGGACGTCAGCACCTTCCACAGGTTGGAGAGACTCACTCACACCTGCGAGGCCATATATCATAAAAGAGGGTAGCCAGGAAAAACGAAAGGTGTAGAAATGCTTTTCACTCCTCCTCCAACCTTCAATCGTCCTCACTTAAGTTTTTGGCTTCCGGACCGAATAAATTAAAACAATATCCGAAGCCAGAAAGCTGATTTTACTTTACATGAACAAGAAGACCAATATTTTCTCATTTTTGTTTGACGAGTTGTTTAACCTCCTTCGCAGTATCTAAAGTCCTACCACGGATCTCTGGGTCTGCGTCCGGATAATGTAATGTCGCTGAACTGTATTTACTGTATTTAAAATCTGAGTGCCTATATCTATAAGTTTAAACGAAATATCGTAAGCCTTCACTGGGCCAAATTCGCAACTTTGGCAGATATTTACCAGATCTGGTGTCACATTTCAAGCTAAAATATTAGTTTCAGAATTGGAATCACTCTTTATACTAATAATACTATTATTAGGCTGCGTATTTGCGTCCGTTTTTCCTGTTTTCTATAAGATTTGAAGTAATTTCATTAATATTTTGCAGTCACTTCACTCCTCTTTTAGGAATCTGTGCGTAACTTCTTCCAAAATTCACATACTGGTCACTGGGTGAAATATTTCTTTCAAAATCTTTATGAAATTATTTACATATTGTGCGTGTGTGGACTGACTAGATAAAGAGGCTTTTGTAAGATTAAAAATAAAAATGTCCTGTACTTAATATAAGCATATTCCATACATATATGGGTCACGTTTAATATTCAAGTAGGAAGCCAATTTTTATATTGAAAATACAATATCTTTATTAAATGCACCCTCTTAACTGCATCGGTTTTTTAGATCATTCAAACCAAAGATAATTTTTGAGGTGGTGCTAATTTTATTTACTTATTTATACTCTTGATACGTTTTTTTAAGTGCATTTAATTAATTATTAACATATTCACTGCCAGTATTTTTGCAAGTTTCTACCCAACTACAAGGTCTCGCCAGAAGTTTAAACAAAAATTAGAAATAAAGATATCTCTAAACAAAATATACCAAAATAAAGCTTATAATGTATACGTTCAAGACGAGATTTCTCGTCTTTGGCGGTCACCTGATCTCTGTTAAATGACAAGATTTCTCGTCTTTGGCGATGAATGTGTTAATTGTCTGCAAATAAAAAGGAAAGTCCCATTGCATTAGAGAAGATAAAAACTCCAAGCTTCATTAAACATTTTCAATATTTGAAAAGTCTTGCTAGATCTGAAAGGGATATGGACTGAAAATGCTTTACTGAACAATTTGTTGGAATAGCACTTTTGCCTATTTTTGGTGCTTAGCCTTGCCCTTTTTTTCAACCTTTTCACCAAACACCACCGACGAAATTCTTTCTAAAATTAGGAATAACCTCGTGTGGTATATGGAGCAAAACAAATACAAATACAGTATTTCTGACGTCGGCGTTAGCCAGGATAAAATCAGTAACGTGAACGTTATGTAGCGGTCCCCGACCCAACATTGCCGTCGTCGTAAACTTTTATGAAAAATGCCACAAATTGGAATGATGCCATTCCAAATATTTCATATTTTGAAAGCTTTCGTGCCTTGTAGTCATTCTGCAGATTTTTGTGAAAATTGAAGCCGTGCTTTCTTTGCAACTTAAGCAAATTATTTGCAAGTATGACGACTAGAATTTTTTCGGCATATATGTGGTTAGGAGTGAAGTAATTAAATTACAAATATACCATTGTAATTATTACATATTTACAGACTGACTTCAGATTACAAAATCTTTACAAGTTTTGAAAATTGAAGATTCCTTTTTTGGCATACATGTGAATTTTTACTTTTTTTCGGCAAATATTCACGTTCCAAAGTACTGTTCTAATTTTTGCATATTTGTGAAGCTTTTCTAATATGTAGTCATTGGGCAAGATATATATTTTTTTCTAGGTTAAGCACATTTACTGCGATTAATGTTTTCCCCTAGTTCTTAAGTGTAAGTTTAGGGATGGGGTTTATTGCGTTTTCTGAAAGCTTATTATAATACTCTACAGAGGAGTGACAAAATTAAATAGACTGCAATGATTGCCCTTCAACTTAAACAATTAATAGAGTTATTGTGCAGTTCAACAATACCCGGAAAACAACAGTTACTGATCGCCCTGGCCGTCCAGGTTTATCTGAAAGAATGCTTTGTGCTGTCAGAAGACGCGCAGAAACGAACCCTCGCCAAACTGCTGCTTAAGTGTCAGTCTAGTACCATGAGATGATATTGTCACGACATCCTATATACTATTGAGCTAAAATGTGTCTGTGTGTCTGTCCGCTTTCTTCGGAACCGTGCACAGACTAAACGGCACATCGGAAAATTCTGCAACCACCACCAACTGATAGCCCATGAGCTGCCGATGTGCTCTGTCAAGTTTCCCGGTCCTAGGTCACTCCACGGCCGAGCACGAGCTATTTAATATCTATTACAAGTGAATATAAGTAAGGGGTTCCAAAAAACCTTAGCCCCCCCCCCATTTGCAGCTTACATGTTTACTTATATCGAAATAGTTTTTAGTGATTATAAAAATATATAAAATTCTTTATTTATTGTAGGTATTAAAATTACTCTAGCTGATAAAGTGATAATATAATGGCTTCTCAATTAATTGGTGATTCGGAGAGGCAACGTGTGATAGATCGCATACGAGCAATAACATTTAGGGAAGCTCGTGATGCTGGAGCCACCTTTATAACACGTTCATGGGTTGCCAAAAAGTTGCGAAGAAGTGAGGACTTCGTCAAAAGAAATTGGAATAAAACTTTGGATGAATGTGAAATGGATACAACCAAATCTGGGCGCCCAAATTTGCCACTCTCTCAGGAAACAAAGGACTCATTGAAAGCGGTACGCGTAAGCGGAAAAACAGCTGTGCTAAACTTTCTAGAGAGATCGAAGTGTTGAGAGGAAAGATCGTTAGTGGTGAGATCATTCGACTGTACCGTCATAGGCAAGGTTTAAAGCCTTGGCATGAACTTCCAAAGCCAAGAAAAACTCAACTTAACATCGATGACAGAATGTGGTTTGCCCATTATCTTGAAGATTGGGATGTGGATGATTTCATGCATTTAGCTGTCTCCGATGAATTTTTTGTTTACGTAACACGTCGGCCTAACTACCAAAATGATCGAGTGTGGGCCACAACACCAGATGAAATCGATGACAATGAACATTATCGTGAATTATTAAAAAGTCCAGACTGTGTTGGTGTGTTTGTTTTGTTCACTGCAAAGAAGCTCATGTGGGTGCTGAAGCCAAATGGTCAGAGTTGGGATGGACAGTATTTTCTTGATATTATTCTATCCCAGCATGTCATTCCTTTTCTAAGAAACCCAAACAATGTTATGGATGTCGATCAGGTCACACTTCTGCACGATAAGACCCCCTGCTTTAAGGCATTAGCCACTCAACAGTTGTTGCTGAAACATGAGATCGATTTCTTTAGAAATGAAGAATGGCCAGGAAATTCTCCTGACCTGAACGTCTGTGAACACATTGGATCAGTTATAAAGGACAAGGTTGAATGTCTCTTGTTTCAAGAACCTGCAGCAAATCGATTTTCGAAGGATACAATGACGCAACACATTGAAACTGTTTTAGCAAATTTGCGTAACGATCAAGATCTATTCACGTCACTTTTGGCAAGCTACCCAAAGCGAATTTAGGCTGTCTTGGAAACCAATGGCGGGAACACCAAGTTTTAATTGTTTCTCATTAAATGCAAGATTAAATTCTCTTTTGTAAGGTATGTTTAGTTTTACTGTACCTCTAATGGTTTAGGCCATGGGCGGGGGGGCTAAGGTTTATTGGAGCCCCGTACTTCGAAAACGATACCCAGGTTGAAGAGCACTGTATAATTACACAATCTTCCAAGCTAGTAGTATGACCTCAAAATGTTCGAGTGCATATATGCAATTGCAATGTTGATTAATTGTTGCAAGGTGCCAGCCCCCTTCCCCCCTGGGGGTAATGGGGGAAGGGTGGGGGTGGGGGTAAATGGGGAGAGAGGTGGGTAATGGGAGAGAGGGTGGTGGTAATGGGAGAGAGCAGTTTGGTAGTCCCGATAATAGTTTGGTAGTCCCGATATACAGCTAGCTGTGACATATACTGCTACCTGCCCGGAGGGCGATAGCGAGTGATAGCGAGCTACCGCTTGTAGACTACTATTGCAGTGCATGATCACTCCTCGCGACATTTCCCATCGGAAATAGTCATATGTGATTCTGCCTTTTTGAACATCGTAATCTTCTTGGATGAGTCTCGGTTTGCTTCATTTTTAGACAGTGAGCGTGTGTGGGTATGGAGACGTTCATCCCAACAACTTCCTGTTAGGCAGGGGTATTTTCTTTGATGGTGTAGGGTGCAATTTGGACCAATGTTTGAACAGAGCTAATGGTCTACACAGGAACTATTAATTCAGCCAAATGTGTAAAGTTCATAGAAGAGAGGCTGCACTTCATTTATTCCAAAGAAAATGTATCTCCACACCAAAGTGTATTCGTGGAAAATGGAGTCCCAGCTCATACTGCTCGTGCTACGCAAAGATGGCATTACAGCCATGGAATTGAACATTTTGCATGGCCAGCTCAATCCCCGAATATGAATCCAGTGGAACATGTGTGCTAGGTCATCAAGAGAGCGGCACGAAAGCCTACATCCAGAGAAAGCCCCGTCAATACCATAAAAGAATGGGCTCTAATATATCGAGAACAAATATAGCTCATCAATGGAATGTGTGAGCTTTACAT
Organism: Bathynomus jamesi; assembly: GCA_023014485.1. Lineage (NCBI taxonomy): Eukaryota > Metazoa > Arthropoda > Malacostraca > Isopoda > Cirolanidae > Bathynomus > Bathynomus jamesi. The sequence goes on from JAJOZX010009319.1 coordinate 158,415, forward strand.
AATTCAAAGGAAAAAGCAACACGATTCTAAATATACTGATTCAATAAATTTGGTATTATTTTTGACTTACATTATCGAATCAAAAACTTTGGGAAGACGAAATATATGTATTTACTTTGTCACCAATCTGTAGTTGTAATGCGTGTATTCAGTCAGTGAACTTAGGATATGTACTGTATTACTCAGTCGTGTGTTTGTTTGTTTTCACTATAAAATGTTATATGTTGGTTTTCAATTATTTTGAGAGCCCAGTAAAACAAAAAAATTTTAAAATAAAGTTTCAGTAAATATGTTAAAATTATTATGTATTATTTCCCCGACCAAATAAATTTGGAGGGGCCATGCTGGATTGCACTTCGTCCGTCTGTTCGTCACATTTTCGTGTCCACGCTATAACTCTTGAACCGCTCAACACAAATTGATGAAACTTCATACACACTCGAATCATCATAAGACGAAGTGTTATGAGCAAGAATCAGGTTCCTGCATCAAAGGTTAAAGTCACAAATAAATGTCAAAAGTCAAATGGAGATTTTTCGTGTCCAGACTATAACGTTTAAACCGCTCAACATAAATTAATGAAACTTTACAAACGCTTGGATCATCACAAGACTATTTGTCATGAACAAGAATTAGGTAATTCCCTCGAAGGTCAAAGTTGCAAATAAAGGTTAAAGGTCAAATGACTCTCCATGCCGTAACTTTTAAACACGTTTGCATTAATTGATGAAACTTCACACATGGATTATCCCAAGACGATGTGTTGCAAGCAAGACTCGGGGTCCCTATATCAAAGGTCATCGTCATAAATGTAGGTTCACACCATATCTTTGGAACCACGTAACATGAATTGAAACTTCACACACATATGAACCATCACAAGACGACATATCGTGAGCAAGAATTAGCCTGCATCGAGGGTCAAGGTCACAAATAGAGGTCAAAGGCCAAATGGGGGTTTATACTGTAACTTTTAAACCTCTCTACATAAATTGGTGAAACTTCCCACACATATGGATGATTGTAAGAGGATGTGTACTTTTTTAGCAAGACAAAGCCTTGTCAATGTCAAGATCACAAATATAGGAGGGGGATTGATGTCATTCCGACACGGTTCGTGTTTTATCAGTACAGAGTTGCCTTTCAAATTAATAATAATAATAATAATAATAACAACAACAGCAGTCAACGGCTTCAAATTTATTCCATTCATATTTCTCATTCAAATGAAAATCACGGAATGGAATATAAGAAACAAATAAGAAAGGCTGGTTGAGAGTTTATAGAACTATTAACTGTGATATCATCACGGTGTCTGAAGGCAATTAAGTGGTTTGTATTATGTAAATAATTACGTACAGGAAAAGATTTAATTGAAATTCAGAAACCACATTAAAAATTCATATGAAGTTAATCGCCTTGAGATTGTTTTTTAACCAAAACTAGAACGGCCGCAATTTATTTTAAAATTATTCATAATTCTTTAAAAGACTTTTCTGAATACCCGAGTAATTGGATTAACGCGTTTTACAGAATGAGTACTTGCGATAATTATCGGCACAATTTGAAGGGGTTTAGCCTAATTATATAGCAAAAGCAGCCCTTAGTATTATAAATTAACTCCGTAAACTCTGAAGTCTGAAAAATTCGTCCTGCAAAACGGCAAATCTTTTTTTGTGTGCATAATAATAAAAAACTTTAAAAAGAACAGAACAAGAAAAACACAAAAAAACAATTACCATTAAAACTTCAAAGTTAAAAAACAAAATATTTAGCGGCAGCTCTTAGAAGGAAGGAAGAAAAATGTTATATATATATATATATATATATATATATATATATATATATATGTTAACCCCTCCGTCTATGGCCCTGGGGTGGTTCGGATTGACGGGGGTTCTGGTTTAGGAGGCAAGCAACGGATAGGTGCCTTGAAGTGGTTTTTCTTCTATGTTACTCTCCGAGTTCTTCTATAGTGGCTCGGAGGACTCTGGTAGATTTGCAATCTAAATGCTGAAGGTTCTGGATTCTTCTTATAGCGTATCCGGAAAGTTTTCTAAGTTTTTCTGAAGAGAGCAAGGCTCGAAGGGGACAATAAAAAGTTTCTTCACTGTAAATTTACTGCTAAAAAATACAGGTAGTGCTCAGCCTCTGAATTAGCTTCTGAATGACAATGGATGAATTTGAATGGGTTTATATACCCAAAAACTGCTAACATTATTATTATTAAATGCTAAGAAGGCTGTATTATTTTGCACAATATTTGAAAATAAGTAAATTTTTTAGCTGTGGTAAGGCTTGAACGAGTAAACAAAATATTTGAAGACTAAACCATTTTTATCTTAAACCGCGACTTTTCAGATCTGATGTTATCATGATCTGCCAAGTTAACTAAAAGTGGAAATCGGACTATGCATCTTTACACTAAAATATGCATATGAGTGAAATTTTAAGGTTTAAGATGTACAATTTTAATGCTTAGGCAAGACATGATCTCATTGTTTATAACGAAAGAGAGTGTATACAAAATGTGAACATTGCAAAGCTTAACAGGATTCCTTATTAAGCGAAATCTAAAAAATGATTATGAGATTTTAAAAAACAACAGGTCACCAATTATTTAGCAAAGTAGAAAGTGAATCAAATATTTTATCCAAACTCGCGTTGGGCGATTTTGGTCCTTATGTAAAAATGAATACACACACGTACATACATATGAGTATAGGCATTATATAAAGTTAAATATATAAGATTATACATGAACCATATAACACATGAATTTTAAAAATGGATACTTTTTCTTACAATGGATACAGAGACTATATAAATGAATACAAGAATTACATGAAGGATAAGATAATATAGGAATATGGGAATTATTTATGGTTCATTTTTACAGGGCTCTTTCCTCTAGAATGATATTAATATAATAACGTAACATCCTAACTAAGGCTAACTAGATGATAACTATTGGTTTTATAATACAGATTTATATATACAACATAAGTCGGGTGGTTTAAGTCTAGTTCACGTGGTCTGGGTACGCACTCTTGGTCGTGCATAAATAGTTTCATGTTCCGTGTCACTGGGTTTTCTTTGTTCCCAGAATGATCTTTTCATCACAAATACACCGAGGATAATAGCACACACAATAATGATACTAACGGCAGATGTTGAGAAAATGGTTACCGGTTGTAGTATTTGTAAGAGGTTGTTTTGGTTATCATCCGAAATTTTAAACCGGCTCAATTGATCATTCCATTCAGGGGCATGCAGTTCGGGTAGGATGGTTACAGGTTTTATGGAGAGATTTAAGATCTCTATGACGGGTTTAAATTTAATTTGCGACGGAAATGGGTATGAGTTATTAAGGGTAACCTTATACGGGTTGTATATTTGGAGGGCTTTTGAACGCAAGGAGCAACCAATTGGTAGCCGAATAATCATAGGGATTGTAATGAGGGAATAATTTGATGGACACTCGAGGGTAGCGGCAGTCCTGTTCGCGAAGGAAACCCAGATGTCTGGTCCAATTCGTAGTTGGATGGTTTTAGGGGAATGAAATTTTTTAAATGAACATACGGGGGCATGCCGGTCACGAATTAAATCGACAAAGCAAGACCTAGTAGTGGGAAGAATAACTGGTTTGAGTGGAGGGCAGATGAGTTGTTTATTTGGTTGCGGGAATCGGCAATGCCGGACGTCGCATCTGACATCATAGAATAAGCTGATAGATCTTTGGTGAGGAAAAGGTAAGGTGGTACGGTGGGTAAATACAATCGATAGACATTAGAGTTATTTTGGTAGGGTGTTGGGAAAGGGTGAAATCTATATACGTCATAAGTGAGGAAATCGAAAAATGGTATAATTATGAGGTATGTGTAGGGGCGTGGTCCATGTACAGTCCAGGTGTATTCTAGAAATTGAGGGTAATTAGTGTGGTTGAGTGGGAATATGGGTGATAATTTTATTCATTTCTACGCCTTAAGTTATACGGAGCTGGGGGTAGTTGTGTGGATACTTGTGTGGATACTTGTGTTGGTGGGCGAAGGGGTCGGCCTCGTTTTGGTGGCAATGGGGGTCGACCGTTGAGCTCGGATTCTGAGCGGGTTCGTTTCTTATGTGAAGGTTCTAGTTCACGTGGGTGATGCATTTGCGGGCGGTATGTCGGGTCCGTGCGTCGATCATCAATCGGCGAGGGTGGTGACAGAGGAGATGGTGGAGTTGGAGGAGATGGTGGAGTTCCACTGAGTGATTCTCTCGAAGGGGTTTCTCCAGGGTCTGGGTCCGATGGGACGCTTGGCTCTGGGGCCTCCTCTTGTTCAGAGATTGCCTCGAGTAATGGTGGTATTACGAGGTACCAATCTTCGTCATGGGTAGCGGTTCCCGCGGTGACTACTTCAGTTTTTTGATCCCTGCCCGATTTGTTAATATCTTGACCTTTTGAAGGATAGGCGGCTCGAACGCCTGGCAGCTGTTTTTTGGGAAGGTGTTGCTCGGAAGCTATCTTCAAATTGTCAGCGTGAATGATCTTTAGTTTGGAATGATCCCGGAGGTCGAGGATTTCATAACGATTTTTTCCGAGGTCTTTCATAATCCTATATGGGCCATCCCATTTCGGGTATAATTTGCGATGAGCCCCTGGCGGTTTCACGCTCTTCAGATAACATCGCATACCAACGATTATAGTCCGTTGACGGGGATGACGCCTATGTTGTTCTTGCTCCATCTGTTGGTTTCGTTGGTCGAGGGCATAGCGGATTATGTCAAAAATCTTGAAAGATCGTTCAGCTAGTTGCTGATTTGCTTCTGCCATTTCGGAAGATGTTAGGACTGCCGGGTCGGTTTGGTCGGGCAAATCAAAAGGTAGACGCTTGTCGTAGTGATATAGAACGAAATGAGGGGTGTCCCCGATGGACACATTATAGCCATTGTTGATGGCTGTTTGTACCATGGGAAGGGAATCATCCCATGTACGGGAGGATGCATCGACAACGTGGCGCAGGGCTTCCAAGATCTTTCGATTGTCTTTCCACTAAGCCGTTTGCCTGCGGGTGGTATGCCACAATGTGTGTATTTTTAATTCTACACATGTTACAAGTGACTCGAACAGTTTGGAAGTGAAACTACGGGCGTTATCCGAGATTAGGATGGAAGGAGTGGTATGGTTTTGGATGACGCGTTCCACTAGGGCTCTTGCCACAGTTTCCGAGGTCTGATCTGGAATGGCGGCTACTTCGCTGTAACGCGAGAAGTGGTCCGTAAACACAATGATGTACTGATTTCCCTTTGATGTTTTGGGAAATGGTCCCAGTATATCCATTCCAGTTCTTTGCCAGGGCCTCTGGCATACTGGATATTTATGCATTGGAGCGGTGGATGGTACGTTGCCCTTATGCTTTAAACACGACGGACATTCGGCGATGTATTCATGTACCGTTCTGTTCATCTCGGGAAAATGGTATCGCTCCAAAAGACTTTTGATGGTGCGATCCGGCCCCATGTGTCCATAAAAAGGTGAGTCGTGACAAAGTCCAATGGCTATATCAACGAGATCCTTTGGTATCTCCACGAGGTCGTTTCCATCTTCGTTCCTGAAATGTACGAGCCCATCTTTGAGGTTGTACTGTTCTTTTACCTTCGATGGTTCCTTTTGTTCCAGGCGCGCCCGAAGGTTTGGGTGTGTTGGTCCTGTTGTTGGGAGTATTGCAGACACTCGTAGTCGAACACAGGAAGAAGTCCTATTTTATTCACTCGGGCGTCGGGCTTGAGTCTCGACAATCCGTCTGGAATAACTTGCAGTTTTCCCGGTTTGTATACGATTTTCGCTGCAAAATCCTGAATCAACAGAGCCCATCTACTCAATCGTCCTTCAAGTAGCTTGTCCTTGAAGAGGTACGTGAGTGGCTTATGATCAGTCTTGATGGTTACATCGTAGCCATAGACGATATTTCGGAATTTTTTCAAAGCCCAATATACCGCTAGGGCCTCTCGGTCCGTAGTGGAATAATTCCGTTGAGGTGCAGAGAGAAGTTGACTGGCATAAGCAATGGGTAATTCCACACCGTCTACGTCCTGTAACAGGACGGCTCCTAGTCCATAGGAGGAAGCATCTGTGGCTATGATGAAGGGTTTGTGTAATCAGGATATTGTAAAAGGGATGACAGGTTAGTTATTAATTAAAGTTTCAAAGGCATGTTTGATCGATCTTCCCAGTTAAATTTCGAATTTTTCTGGAACAAATTAGTAATGGGTTTAGCAATATTCGAAAATTGGGGGATAAAGTTCCGATAGAATCCGACAAAACCAATAAATGCACGGGCGTCGTCGATGGTCTTGGGTACAGGGTACTTTCCAGGGCTTCGAGTTTGGCTGGATCAGGTTTAATTCCTGTGGACGAGAGTAGGAATCCTAGGTATACCAGGGATTCTTGTAAAAAATTGCACTTTGCAAGCTTCAGTTTAAGGTGTGCTTTTCTCAAGTGTGATAGCACATTATGAAGGCGTTGAAAGTGTGTTTTTATGTCCGAACTATAGACGATAATATCGTCAAGATACACGAGAGCTTCGACACCTAATAGGTCGGAAAGGACTATATTCATCAACCTAGAGAAATTAGCAGGCCCATTTCGGACTCCGAAAGGTAAAACCTGGAATTCGTAATGGCCTCGGTTAGTGGAGAAAGCAGTCAATGCCCGAGATTCGGGACTGACCTCCATTTGCCAATAACCTGATGCTAAATCGAGGGATGAAAAAAAATTCGCTTTCCCTACGTTCAGAATTGTTTCCTGCATGTTTGGAATCGGGAAACGGTCTGGGATGGTAATGTTATTCAGGCGTCTAAAATCTATACAAGGGCGAGATGTTCCGTCCTTTTTGGAGACGAGAATCATAGGAGCGGACCAGGGACTAGCTGAAGGCTGAATGACATCCTGCTCCAACATGTCCTTGATGTGTTCCTCAATAGTGACTAACTGAGAATGTGGAACCCGATAGGGAGGAATGAAAATGGGTTTGGAATTGGGTTCCAACTTGATTTCAAAAGGGACCAAATTAGTTCGGCCCAGAGGATCTCCGGTTAGGGCAATCACATCTTTATTTCTTATCAGGAAATCGAGAAGTGATTCCATTAGTTTGGGATCCTGTAAAGCTGGTGACTCCTGAAGGGAGTGCTTCAGACATTTCTTATATTCTTCTTTTAATATTGAAGGCTTTAATTCTAAGGAACTGGAAACACGATTTATCGTACTGATGGGGAAATCTGAATCTATTTCTACTGTGGAAACAGTTCCTATTTTCTGATTTGAAGTTAATTCTATAGATCTTTCTCCTTTGTTTAAACAAACAACAGGGATAGCTGAATTCTGACTCTGACTAAGGACTTGGGCAATAAGAACATCTCTTTTGAAATTACTTTTCTCTGTAATCAGAGTACGCTCTGACTCTAATAATTTTCCTTGACTGTTAACTACTTTTGCTAGGAAACAAATCTTCTCATAAGGTGCTACTGTTATATGCTCGGTAGGGCATATGAAAAATTGTGAATCTGATTCTGGTTCGGCGACTAAAATTTGCCTTATTGGCTGAACTGAAGCTGGCTGACTGGAAACTGACTGACTGGAAACTGGCTGACTGGAAACTGGCTGACTGGAAACTGGCTGACTGGAAACTGGCTGACTGGAAACTGGCTGACTGGAAACTGACTGACTGGAAACTGACTGACTGGAAGGAAACTGACTGACTGGAAACTGACTGACTGGAAACTGACTGACTGGAAACTGACTGTCTGGAAACTGCCTGGGTTGATCCAACTGGATTCAACAACTGGAACTGATTACCCTGGGGTCTGATTTCTGGAGCGGTTGTCCCTCTGGATGCAACCGGCCGACTTGATCTGCTATCAAGTAGAGGGGGTTTCCTATTTCTTTCGGAAATCTGAACTGAGCTAAGTCTATTAGCATTAAGTTGTCTGTCATCCTCGCGGAGATGGTGTGTCCTATTTCGACACTTTACTAACTTTCCGGCTGGGTAAATCTCCCATTGATTCCGGTTAAAAAAATCCATCCCTAGTAGGATGTCTGTCTGAAAGGTGGCGACTGTGTCCACTATACAACATTTCGCGGGGTATACCGCGTTTCCAATTTCTAAATATAACTCAATTTCTCCATATGTGGGTATGGGTGTGCCCGTAACTCCTCTAAGTTGGCAGGATGGTGCCTTAAGTTCATATTTATAATTTGTACTCTCTAGTAATTCATCTACGCATTGTTTCTTAATTAACGTTGCGTGTGCTCCTGTATCTAGGAGAGCAGTTAAATCTTGGTTATCCGTACTACAATTTATTATTAAATCTAAGAGGTCCGCACCTATTATCCTGATGGGGAGTTTGTGTGCGTATCTGGGCTTACTACTGTAATTTAGGAGGGAGGAGGTTGAACTGCTGCCTCCAATGTAGGGTCTAAAAAAGGGATCACATGGTCTTCTATGGGAGGACCTGGATCATATTCTACGGGGATATCATACGCTGAAGGGTGTTCTTGAAAACTGTTCTCTGGGGAAAATGATTCCTCCCCGGGTACTTCTACGTACCGAACTAGTTGACCTTGCTGGTTGTATTGGGGTTTATACATGGGGTAAGAGTGTGGGTGACCCTGTGGTCGTGATTTATTGGGTTGGTAGTTCGACTGAGGCTGGGAATGGACTGGTTTCTGGGGATTGGTTGACTTTTGGGATACGTTTTGGGGACGTGGTTGGTTTGGTTTCTGAAAGTGGGGTCTATACCCTGCAGGGGCTTTATCAGCACACTTTTGGCGATCGCCACGGCGATGACCATGTTCGTGACAGTGGGAGCAATACGAGGGGTAATTACATTGACTTATCATATGCCCGAAACTATCACAGTTAAAACACTGTGGAGGAGGGCGTGTATTCTGGGTTTGGGGGGCTTGTTTCTGGGGTGTTCCCTGTATTTGCCTTGGTTTATATTGTTGTTGTTGTTGCTGTTGGTATTGGTGTTGTGGCTGCTGCTGAATATACTGTACAGGGGTTTCTCTACCCTTTCGGTAGGTTTGGTTTGCTAAATCGGGGTGATGTTCCCGTGTTTTGTTTATGGCTACACTGACAGGTTTGTCAACATTTAAAAACTCCTGAAACTTTTTTTTAGGCGCTCCGGGTAAGTTTTGGTAAATGGTTGTGGCTACTATTAGATTTCTTTGTTTCGAAGTAAAAGTTATGCCACATGCATTTTCTGCGGCCCGGAGGGCTTCTCCTACAAGTTTGTGTGTACGTGTAATAAAATTGTTTAAATCCTCGTGTTCCTCTTTCTTCCATTTAACTTGGAAGACTGCTTCTAATGTGGCTAAGGGTTGTGCAAGGGTTATTTCTTTAAAAAATTCTAATAGGTTTTGTTTAAAATCGTCCCATGTTATAGCTTCGCTAATTGATGGGACGTAAGTGACTGTGTCATGGGCATTTCCCTCTTTAGGGTCAATAAATCTTTTTGCTTCTCTGATTTTTATATCATCATCGGTAATATTCTCGCGTAAGAAATGTTGCTCTAAAGACTCAACCCAAGGTCTTACGCGCGGTTCAACAAAACGATTATCTATGGTCCCCTTAAAAATTAAAACAGTATGAGGAAGATTTACTAATCTGCCTAAGTTAATATATGCTGGGGCGGGGGTTTGAGACTGAGACATACTGACTTGTGTGTTTGGGAATATGTTTGAAGGGCGCGGGGTAGGTGGAAAAATGGGTGTAGGTAATTCTTCGATGTCAGAAAGCGCACCGTCTGAATCGCTCATATGTGAAGGTACTTATTAATGTTCTAATTAGGTCTGCTTGACCGATCTTAATTCATGGAATGATCACTTAAGGGGTTTTCCTAACTACACTATCTAAAAAAAATAATGCACAACAATTTGCCTAACTCGGGGAAAATTTGAAAAGATTGCAAACAAAAATAAAAATGTAAACAAAATTTCACTCAAATGTACGTGATGGTATGGTAATACTATGTTTGGTACATTAAATAAAATTATACTATACTAGAATAGTAAAAATAACTGAAAATAACTGTGACAATACTGTTTTCAATAAAAAGAGTGTATCACTGGTGTCTGTAGTGTTCACTGTGTTTTTTGTTAATTCTGGCTCAATACTAAATATTAATTGTTAATAATAATGACTTTTCAAATGTTTAGAAATTATTTTAAAAAAGTTTTGTACTTAACAAGATTCCTATGGCGAAATCCTTTTGAGGTGTGTCCTGAAGACGTGTCTGGCTGGCCACTTGTTCCTAGATGAAAAGTAGGCGTGAAGAACTTGGAGTCGTAACGCACCGGTTCACGGGTGGATGTGACGAACTCGAAGTCGTGACACGCCGGTCAACTGGGTGTTGGTTCTGGTTCCAGGTCTGGAAGACTGGAAGAATCCTGGAGTCGTGAAGATCCTGGTTAAAGGGTCTGGAGGACTGGAAGAATCCTGGAGTCGTGGAGATCCTGGTTAAAGGGTCTGGAGGACTGGAAGAATCCTGGAGTCGTGAGATCCTGGTTAAAGGGTCTGGAGGACTGGAAGAATCCTGGAGTCGTGAGATCCTGGTTAAAGGGTCGCCAGTTGTTAACCCCTCCGTCTATGGCCCTGGGGTGGTTCGGATTGACGGGGGTTCTGGTTTAGGAGGCAAGCAACGGATAGGTGCCTTGAAGTGGTTTTTCTTCTATGTTACTCTCCGAGTTCTTCTATAGTGGCTCGGAGGACTCTGGTAGATTTGCAATCTAAATGCTGAAGGTTCCGGATTCTTCTTATAGCGTATCCGGAAAGTTTTCTAAGTTTTTCTGAAGAGAGCAAGGCTCGAAGGGGACAATAAAAAGTTTCTTCACTGTAAATTTACTGCTAAAAAATACAGGTAGTGCTCAGCCTCTGAATTAGCTTCTGAATGACAATGGATGAATTTGAATGGGTTTATATACCCAAAAACTGCTAACATTATTATTATTAAATGCTAAGAAGGCTGTATTATTTTTGCACAATATTTGAAAATAAGTAAATTTTTTAGCTGTGGTAAGGCTTGAACGAGTAAACAAAATATTTGAAGACGAAACCATATTTTTATCTTAAACCGCGACTTTTCAGATCTGATGTTATCATGATCTGCC